>APFE031343712.1:76648-162524 GCA_000404065.3 Pinus taeda
GTCAAACATAGCATTATGCAGTATTTTGTCATGTATGTGCAGACTGACATAAAAAGGTGGAACAGGTCCATATGTTTTTTTTCCGTTAACTTCTGGACCAAACAGTAGTTCAGGGGTATCATATAAAACGTTCACATCATCCCTTAGTTCTGGTAATTGAAGTGACCTTTGAATTTGTTGCCTATATACATCATGTTTGGCAAGTTCTGAGAGGGGAATGGAAATCTTGAGTTTTCCAATCTCTGCTTCTAAACTGAATGTTTTTTCCAATGAGTTCTTGGCGTTGACAGTGCCGAATTTCTCTTTTTCAAGCATACTCTCTATGTTTTCTTTTGGAATGGCAATGTCATGATGTATGACAGTTTGTGGTATTTCTGTTTTGGGAAGATTTTTAGGAGTGCTATTCAAATCTTCTTTTGGGGAGGAGGGAGGTAGAGGCCGATCAATAGGAGAGTGTGTGTCTATTACATCCTCCAAAGTTACCTGATGAGGGTTTGGGATAGAGCTGTCAGCTGGTTGATTGACGGTGATATTTCCTTTACTTCTGTTGAGCTGTTTGCTATCTTTTGTTCTGCTAGATGGGGGAACTTCAATGGTCCTTGTTCTTAATTTGTATTGCTTTTGTACCTCGTACACAGTGGTATCATGGCCTTGTTTAAAGTCGAAGGACTCTCCCGACTTGGTGTGAAATTGTTTTGCATCAGGATATGGTCGGTCTTCTTCCGTAAGAAATATTTGTTGTTCATTTTCTGAATCTATCAGGTTCATATGAGTCCCATCTGTGGGCTCAGTGGATGTAGATGCCTCCGCATAGTTTTCTTGAAAAGGAGACCTAATATCATGGTCGGGACTGGCCCTTCCAACGTTTGTGTTTTGAGTTTTTCTAAAGTTCGGGTTCCTTATGGCATTGGGATGTTGACCCTCCCATGAAGTTTTTCTCTCAACATTTTCTACTCTGTCTCCCAGCCTGTGGATGCCACTGATGATAGCATCTAGCTTCTGATCTAAGGCTGAGGGTTCTTCTTTGAAAGTGGTTCTTCTCTCAGTTATGGCTCTGTTTCTTTTAGCAATTAGATTTGCTTCCACACTAACAGCAACATCTTGCATTTCTGCAAGGCTTTGAGGGGCTCTTTCCCTTAACTGATATGCCATCTCAGCATCAAAGCCATCCGGGAATTTGTACAAAACGAGATCAGGTGGAGGTCTTAAATTTTGTGGTATTGCATTGTAAACATTGTTAAATCTTGCACAGTAATCCAAAATTGTTTCCTAAGGTCCTCTTTTGATAGTATCATACTCAGATAGTATGTGTAGGGGATCTTTCTTTTTCTCCCATTTGTTAATAAATGCCTGGTATAAGGCTTCAGGGTTTAATATAGAATTGGGTGCAAGTGCCCTAAACCAGGTTCTGGCATTACCAGTCAAACTTTGGACAAAAATCTTCATTCTTACACTGTCATCATCAATTTCATAACTCTCGAAATAATCCTGCATTTTCTTTGTGTGTTGTAGGGCGGAGCAGGAGGTCGTGCCATCAAAATAGGTGATTTTTGACTGGTACTCCTGAGGCATAGCCCCGGGATTAGCAGGCAGTTGTAAGGGCGCATATCTAGCCATGATGATGGGGATAAGCGGAACAGCTAGGGCAGCGGGGATAATAGGAACAACCGGGGTAGGAGTAGTAGTGGTAGTAGGAGTATGGGATGGAGGTGTAGAGGAGCTGCTTGGAGAAGGAGGTGATGAACCAAGGGAACTTCGGGTTGACTGGAATAAAACTTTGACAGGGGTTGGAACACTGCTTGGTTGAACTGTTTCAGGACTCGCAGCAGTTGGGTCTTCTTTTTGCTTTTGTTTTCTAATGATCTTAGGAATTAAATTCGGACTTTCAAAGACAGTTGGGCGATTTGGATCAAGATTTGATCGTGTATCACGCGTTTGCTTCTTAGGAGCCAGCTTCTACTCTATTTTTGGGAACTTTTTTCTAAAAGACACAGGTCGACCGAGGCCTTCACAGGTCGGTTTCTTCCTCTGTTGGGCTGCAGACTGGTTTAGTGAATTTATCTGAGGAGGTCCCCAGTGGAGTCGCCATTATGTTATCACTCAGGTTGTCCCTAGGCTCCTGTAGGGATACGGCCGAGGTAACCACAAACCAATTTCTGGATTGCAGGTTCTAGCCCACCTGCAATCAGAGAGGGCTCTCTCTTAATGATTCAACTTTGTTGATGATTTTAGGCTAGCTTTTGGCTCAGGGGTTTTTGTTTGTGTTTGGATGGAAGGAAAATGCTTTCGGGCAGAGAGGCAATTTATGAAGTGATAAGTTTCAAACCATTGGGCATGGAGTCATTGGTTAGGATTATTAGTGCGTCTTTCTGGTTATAAGAGAAATAATGAAGCAGGATAGCTGCTCATAACACAATCTTCAGAGTAAAAGGATGAATGATATGTAAGGAATGAGAGGCACTTAAGAATCTCTCATTTAACTTAACAGAGGGAAAGATGATCTCTATATAGGGGCAATGAAGAATCCCTGGATAACTGTCTTGGCTTAAGGCAAACATGAGCCATGTGGAATTCATATTTATGCTTAAACAGAGGAAAACATAAAGAAACAACAGAAATTGAGCATAGAGTGTATTTAAACAAATTCTAAGCTAATCTTTCTTTCTGCTGTTTAAGAGCATAATTCATGAATGAAAACAGAGGTAAGAAACACTTATTGAGCTATGCAACAGCACGGGAATTCCATAATCACTCTTCAACCAGTAAACACAGTGAACAATCTGTTCTCCAAGGCTCATAAGCAGTCTTTGATTATAGAAGCTTATCAGATATTACAGTGCGAGTCTCTCCCGGAGGAAAATCAGCTAGAGATAGCTTGTTCCCTAATCAACCAACCAACCAACCCTTAATACAGTATTCAGGGCTGTCTTTATAGTGCAAATATCTCAAACTATTTATTACAATTGACCTAAAACAGGTCTGCAAAAAGAGCTTTCTAAACCTAAAATTGTGCCAAAATTAAATGCAGGTAAATATCTATTGAACTGTGTCAGAGGTAGCTGGATTAAAAAGAGTGCAATGTGGCCCTTGGAAGCTCGATGCAGTACTGCTGGACTAACTGTGCTTTGGGATTTGCAGTTCTTTTCTGGTGTGAGTTTAAATGTGTAATAACCATGATTTGAGAGTTTTGAGTGGCCTCGCCCTCTTTCTTTGACTTTGCTGGAAGGTATTAAATTTTCTCCTGCTTTGGGCCGTTGTTAAGATCTTCACTTATACTCTTTGCCGCTACATTGATGGTCTCCGCCGCTTTCTGATACTCTTTGACATGTTTTCTCTCTGTGAATTTGGTCTGATACTCTTTAATCTCTGTCTCTGGTCTCTTCCTGTCTTCAAATCGGTTTAATTTGGCAAAATCGGGCAATTCGGGCCTTTTTGGTGCAAAACGGGCCAAGGAATCAAAAGATTCCCTAAATATTCCCCAATATGGCCTATTTCCCGCATCGAAAACTGCCTCAGTTTCTCATTCTGGAGCTCCGAAGCACGATTTTTCCTCTTGCGCGAATTTTCGGTTTTTTGGCTACTAACGTCAGCAGTACGGCGGATGACGTCAGCATGCTGACGTTAGCAGTGGGGTCCTTGGGTACGGATGTGACGTCAGCATGCTGTCGTCATCAAGGTGACGTGGCAGTACGGCGAGGTGACGTGGACCGGGATACATGGCAGGGTGACGTGACGTGGAGGCGACTTGGCAGGATGAGGTGGCGCTCCTGTTATGTGAGGGGAGGGCGGTTTTCCCTGTGCGTCGGACCGCCTTTGGTACGGAGGTGGTTTCTGTCAGGGGCGTCCCGATGCAATGGGAGGCCGCCACCTGTCCCGGTGTACGACGGGAAAACCGTCGGACATCGGGTGGTAACCTACCACCGTAATCGGGCGCGCGATGTGATCAAGGACCGTCGGATCTGGGGGAGGCGATCCGACGGTGGACGGGAAAGGGAGATGCGCGGGGTTTTAGCAAAGGCGCGCACACGTTAAAGGCTTAATTTTTTGCGGCGCAGTGGGTTTTTAACTTTAGAAAAAGGGTAAATGTGTTTGCGCAGTGAAAACTTATCAAACAAACATTAATATTTTTCACAGAAGAATGCGCAGGGAGGGTTATTTAGCATTTGGAAAGGGTTCCCTTAGTGTTTGGAAGGGGTCCATACACTTGGGAGTGGAAATTTTTGCAGAGGGAGGGTTCTTACTAAAGTCCAGGTGACTTAGTAATTCCCAGCGAAGTATTTATGGTTATATTCCAACCAGGGGGGGATATTTACATAAGGGGATTATCTACATAGTTTTAGTAGGGGGATGGGGAAAATATAGGGAGTTAAATAATAGTGTTAGTAGTTAAAATGAAGATGACAAGAAAGCGCTAAGCTTCAGCGATCTTAGGCTTGAAAAGGGGAGATAGAACCTTATAGAGAGAGTATGGATTCTCTTTGAGTGAAGCAGGTCTTTACCCAAGCTAATGACATGAAAATGATGAAACTAAGAGATATCAAGCAGATCTTGACCTCTTTTTGGGGAAATTAGTTAATGATTTGGGGGAGATGGAGAAAAGAAGTTAATTATGCTTGTTTTGAGCTCTTTCACATAAAATTGCCTAGTGATAGTGTCTTGAGTAGAGATGACACCCTGAAAACATGGAACTGATCAGCAATCAAGATTCTGCAACCTCAAAACTACCTACCCAGCCTACTTACCTAACATTTTTTCTTCTTTTGGTTTGGGTGCACTTAGACTTGCAGACCCATCATTTCAATTTTTTCTTTTTTATACCTTCCTATCTACCAACTACCCTTTTTTCTTCCAAGGGCCCAGATTAAGCAGTTGGGCTCCTTTGATTCTCTACCTATCTAAGAATCTGCCAAGATTAAGCTGTTTGGACAGATTTTCATCCTCTATATTCTAAAACAGGAAATTGAAACCTAGGGAGACCAAGATTAAGCTGTTTGGACCTCCCTTTAGCTAAAAATTGTACAAAACTGGAATAACTTCTCAAAATTTGGAAAGCAGTTAGATGAACTCTGAGTAGCCTTCTTTGCTTGGTGACTGTTTAGAAAATATGGAGCATTGCAGCATGCAAAGTATGACATATTTGGTCTATAAAAATGTCAATCATGAAATATGAGTAACCTGCTGCAGCAGGAGGCTAACATCAACAAAATATAGGAAATGTTTATGCCATATGTTAGGCGATTTATATACCTAAATCTTGTGACATTAAATTATCAATCCGAAGTTTGTAAACTTGTGAATGAAAACACAATATGTGCAGAATTAGATCCTTTGCAATATTTATCTACTTTGAAAAATCATAAATAGAACTAAGTATAGGAAAATGAAAATACTAGACACACTTGTATAAAGCAAACACTCTTACATGAAATAAAAAACTAACTAAACCACTCTTGGTGATGATCTTGTACATGGGCACCAATCATGTTATTGGGACCTTGTTGTCACCAAGTTATCTCTTTGCATATCTTGGAGTTTCCATATTTCCATAAATAATCAAATCCATTGTTACTAAGTTAGGATAAAAACTAGATAACAATGGAAAGAAAAAAAAAATGAACACGCCACACTTGCATCAATGAAAGACTAACTATGAAATCAAATTGCATGAATGAAAGACCACCATGTTCTCATGGATTTAGCTTTGTCCCCTAATAATTCATGGGAGTAAACTAAATTATAACATCATAAACTTAAATCAAAACATGTTACTTATAAAACTACAAAATGACAATCTACATGAAAGGGAATATCAAGAAGCTTTATTCACTCCATCATAAGTTGGACATATACTCAAAGAGTCCTCTCCTTTGGAAAGGAGAAGACACTCTTATTTATACAAAAATTAAGATAACGAATAGTAAATTCAAACCTACACATCTCTCTTATATCCACAATTTTCTCATGTGGTTAAACCACTTGCTAATAACTAACAAGTCAACAATATCTCCAAAACTCTCTAAGACAATTGATAACAAATCTTATCCAAGGCTTTGAGATTCTTTCCATATCCAAGATATTTCATTAATGATCCCAAATCCATGAAAATTTCAATGGTTGAAGAGAAAATTAGATATTGGGGCTCGATGAAAAAAATGTGCAGTGTTGGAATTTCCAAATATACCTTAATCATCACTAAACTCACCCAACATTCAAGGATTAGTGAAAATACGTTATTTTTCTTATATTTAATCTTAAATTCACTTAAAATACTAAAATAAATGCATTGGAAATTATGGAGCCTAATCGCACATACAAACATTAAAATGTTCTTAATACAAGGTTACAGAAAATGGTTGAAACTCAAAGCAAAGGTTATGAAAATATGCAAAATAATGGTAATTTTCATAACTCAACATTCTCCCCAATTGAAGATGTTGCATGAGCTCATGTAACATTGCTTTTTCTTATCTATGTGATAGGTTCTTCTTTCTTTAAAAAGTATATAAGTGGAAATTGAGTTTCTTGTGGTTGGTTCTTATGTGACAACCACAAGTTTTGGAAGTGTCCATTCTTGTGTGGCGACGCCAACCTCTTAGACTTGCTCTCTTTCTCGCTACAACAAAGAATCTTCCCCACTTACTCATAGCAAAAATATAAATCTAAAAATTCAATCACATGCATGAATTCAAAATGATGACCTAATAGTTTGTACATTAGCCAAATCTCTTATTATTCGCTACTCATAATTTGACCCATCATATCAATCCTTGGACCAAATTTATTAAGTAACTTTCAAACTGCTTGTTACAGGAATTCTAGTAATCACTAGCATGTGGTTAACTCTAAGTTTGACCATGAGCTAGCACCCTCTTCATCAAATTTAGAACTAGTTCAATAAGAACTGAACTATCTCATGAAATCTACAACAAAAAACCCATGTGGCAAATTGTGGTTTGAGGTTATGCTAGTTTGTGAACGAATAAATCATTAACAAATCTCTATAAGTTGGTTACAAGATTTTTTTTAATAGATTTTCATTATAGTGTTTCTTAAAGCAATGTTTATCTATTTTCTCTCAATTCACAAATGAGTTTTCCATTAAATTTGGTGGGTTTGTTGGTAATACATCTATGCTTTAACTAACCAATAGTCACAACCAACATATACATGAATCCTTAGAAAAATACAAAATTGTTGTAGGTGATGATGGTTGATTCCTCACAAAATATTATTAATTAGTTTAACTTGAAAATTGTTGTGTTTATTCATCTTACTTTGATGCATTTTTAGTCCAATTTCGCGACCATCTGATGCATGATATACAAGATATAAACAAATTAATTTATGCTTTGTATATAAAGAAAATGGTGTTGATTGTAGCCTTGAGAAAGAGCTCATAGTGTCTGTAATGAATTTGGAATTGGATTGATAAGAGATAAAACATTTTGGCATTCCTAGGAACAAAACCCATGTCACTAATTTTAATTAGGATTGGCGCTTCTATGCAAATTGATGAGTTGCTACCATATTTATATAACCAATTCCTTGTGTTGTATTAACACAAAGTGCTACTATAGCACGTAGATGTTTCCATCCTAATGGTTGTAAGCCCTTGTGCAATCAATAATGCATATGTGCCAATGTGTCCAATATTCCTATATATTATTGGACACAATGGCACATATGCATTATTGATTGCACAAGGGCTTACAACTATTGGGATGGAAAACTCATACATATATATATATATATATATATATAGAGAGAGAGAGAGAGAGAGAGAGAGAGAGAGAGAAGAGAGAGAGAGAGAGAGAGAGAGAGAGAGAGAGTAATTTGTTCCTACAGGAGATCCCTCTGATTTATTAATGTTGATACGATTTTCAATAACATTTCATGGCCTTAATCTCTAACCATATTTCAAATTATAGTTGTCCTTCTATGCAATCAAATATGAGGATCTTTTATCTTTTGCCTTTACTAATTTGTTTATAAATTTTCAAGTGCGATGTAGAAAAAAATGTACTCACATGTGTAAGTGGCCTAAGAAAAATGCATGCCAAAGCTTGTAGATGTTCACTATTTTGCAAAGTGAGACATGTTGGCTGAAACTCATAACCCTATTGACAAACTCCATATCCAAAAAAAAAAAAAAAATCAGATCTTCTTCATTTACATGTATAAAATCCATCAAATTGGTCATTTTTGTCTTTTTGTTTTTATAATCTTGTGCACAAAAATTTACATCACGGGCTCATTTTAAACCCAAATTGAGTGATTCAAGTTATGCATGGTGCATTTTATCATTTTTCATCTCGTTGTAATTATATATTTTCATTTTGACGAAGAAAAGAAATTGTTGTGCAAAAATACTTAAATTCTACCTTTCTTGTACATAGCGATAAAAAATATAAAACTACCTTAAAAACATGTCTATACAACCTTCCTTATTTAATTTATGAGATTTTTTTTCACATGGTTATTTGAATAGTTATTTTTGGCATATAACCCATGTCTCGATTTTCTTGATTTGGCATTAGATGTACAAAAAGTGCCCTCGACGTAGATTTTTTATAGTTTTGAAATTGCTAAGTTTGACTTTTGATTCGACCGCATTACCTAGAGCAACCAGTTTAAATTTCTTGGGATCTAATAGGTGCCAAAGCATGTCCTAGTGTTGGCAGCATCGTGTTCGCATTGATTTCAACCACAGAGTCAGCTAGGTAGTTGGGCATTGATGTCAACAGGTTGATGAGCTTGCACATGGTTTAATTTATGAGTGTTAATGTGTTCTTGGTGTTGCAAAGGTCCTAGAGATGTCTAAGGAAGTAGTGATGAAGTTGGCAACATATATAGCTTGAATATCCTTGAGTTTTCCAAATTTATAGTGATTGTCACAATCTTGCCAGTGTCAAAGAGCGACACTGACTCACTATCGTTATTTGCTTGTTATGTGCCCACAACACTTGTTGTAGGCTTCTAATCAAGTGCTTGGGGCACTGGGTGTAGGTGCGCAAAGGAAATACCTTGACCTTAAACCATTGAAATTGTTATCTAAGTCTGATCTGGTCCCAACATTAATCAATGGTTTATCTGGTCCTCCAAGTAATGATTGATTTGGTCAAGCATTGAATTGATCTAGTCCAGGCGATCTAATCTAGTTATGGTCGATTTGGTCTACTGCATGGTATGGATGCAATGAATGAAGACATAATGTTTACTAGTTAAATTTGCTATGCGTTGGACAAAGGTAAGATTAGAGTGTGCATAGTTACTGTGCATTGAGAAAAAAAATGACAGTGTGATTATTGGAGATACTAGTGTGCATGGTTGTCTGAGTATAGTGCACATAGATTAGAAAATACACTTCTAGTAGAGCACTTTGGATCTAGTGTGTATGACAGAGTTAGAGCTTATGTGTTTTCACTGAGTTATGGACAAACTTTAGTGTTGGATGAGTGTGTAGAGGTACTTGCACATGAATTGATTAGCTATTGGTGTTTATTGTGCACACATGGTGTGATAGAGATAGATTGACGGTAGATTAGATTGGAATGTGTTAATGCATTGTTAGAGTATTTGTGTGCTAATAGCGATGTTTGCAAACTTATAAGTTGAAGTTGTTAGTATATCTCCCTATGGCTGATTCTATATGCTTGAGAAGTTTCTATGTATGGTGGTGGTGGTGTTGTTGTTGTTATACTGGGCATATTTGATTAGTGAGGGGAGAGTGATTATATTGTTGGTGTTGATGTATGAGTGAGATACCACGTAATGTATTATAGAGTGTCGAGAGTATGATATTGATGATGTTGAATGGGTCGATGAGTTAGGTTTGATGAGCAAAGTATGCATGATGAGGGTTTGAGTTATTATGTATTGGTTAAGTGAGATTGTAGTCGTTTATTTTATGTGAGAGTGTGAGTATGGTTGAGTGTTGAGTCAGAGGTTGGTGTTGTGAGTTGATCTCTTTGATGAGAAGATTTGTTTATGTGAGTTGATATATGATTTGAGGTGCAAGGAGAGAATCTGTATTGCATAGCATTGGCTTAGTGATTATATGAACAAAGTGTTTGAGAACAAATTGTTGTTTTATTGTAGAGATAGAGATTGACATATTTTGTATTGTTGATGAGAATAAAGTTTTACATTGGTCCAGTTTGAGAATAGGATGAAACGAGACCTACAATTGTTTGTTTGAGAGTAGTGGGCCGTAGTTTGAAAATGGATGGAAGATGGTCCACGAGAGCTTGAAGGTTGGGGCCTTTACTGGGAAAGTGGTGGCTTGTTGATTTAGGGAGTGGTGGCTTCCTTTTGGTTGTGGCCTAAGAACTTGGGAGTGGTGTCTTCCCTCCAATGCTGGTCGGCGAAACTATTAGGTGTTGGGGCATCCAGTAGGTAGTGGTTTGCATAGTTGAGGGAGTGGTGGATTCTAGCAGGTAGTGGCTTTCAAAGTTCAGAAAATGGTGGCTTTCGTCTGGTAGTGGCATGGAGCGAGTGGTTTCTTGTGTACATTGAAAGTCATGGCTTACACACAGGGTCTCCACTTTATATCTTGTGTCCACATGGTCGATGATGTTTGTTGATGTTGTGTTGCTCATTGGTTACTTGTTATTATGTTGATTGTTTCTCATATGATTTCTAGTTCATGTATATGGATATGATGATTAATTAATGTGTTGTTGGTTAACTAATGTATGATTCAGTTAATTGTTTAAAAAGGGGAAAAAAGTTATAAAAAATTCATCCATCTGTACAATACTGATTCACCCCTCCCCCCCCCCCCCCCCAAAGTATTGTCAAGATACCAAGAATTGGTATCAGAGCTTCCAAAAGTTATTATCAAAGCAGGTGCTTTCAGGTGCAACTTGGTTGCTGGAACATAGATTCAAGTAAAATTTTGAAAAAAAAATTGATGGATCATCAAGGAGTGTCCCTGCTCAGTGTTGTGAATTACCAGGTATGGAGTGGAAAGGTGAAAATTAAGTTATTATCTTGTGGATCTATGTTGGGAAGCTGGTGTGTGAAGGTTTTAGCTGAGATCTTATCCCAACTGAAGTGATGCAGCTGATTGCTTCAGCGAAGTGCATGATATATGAAAATATTCACAATGCAATTTGGAGAAGATGGTGGATCTGACATCTACAATGGACATATAGGATAGATTGCAAATCTTGTATGGAGGAGATAATATTAGGAGCAATGGAGAGATTGAGAAGAAGAGTAAAAAGACGAAAAAGAAGAAGGGATCTCAGAACAAAGAGTCTTAGCCTAATGAGGTCCACCCCCTAGTGCGAGTTATCATAAGGAGAAATCAGAAAATGAAGGTGCCAAAGAACCAAATGTGTTATAGTAGGGTAGATCTGAAGGTAAAAATCTTGATGAGATATTTTTTTATTTATGCACTATGTTATATGGAAAATTCACTTCTACTGATAAAAATGAACTCGCTAAATCTAGTGGTTTTGATCTAGAACAACAGAGAGCAAAAAGATCTATGTTTTCCTTAGAGAGATTAGAATACAGAAAATAGACCTACTTGGATTTTGTAGTAAGTCCTCCTCTTCTCCTTGATTGTAACCTCCAAATCTAGGTCCACGCGCTATAAATGGAACCTGCAACAATGACTAAAAGAAGCAGAGGAACTACAATATCCACATAACATAATCCAATATCTATAATTAATGAGTCAAAATGGCATTAAAATACATAAGCATCAACATGACACAAGTATAGGAAAACATAGTGCTTTTTGCATTAATAAATAAAAAAGAGAGTTACAACCATATATAGAATTTGACTTTGTAGATGTCTCCCCAATTGTCTTGTCCTTCCTTGCCACAAAGAAAATATTCAAACTCAACCCAAATGCATAAATGGGTGGATTCCTTAAGCTCAAGGCAGCAGCATGAGGGCACTAGTAATCTCCAAAATCCAACCCAAACTCTATGGGAGGCAGTAAATTTATAGGGTGAAAGTGGTAGTTTAGGATTTACCAATCTAGGCTTGAGATACACATATGAGGGAAGATGAGCTCTAGGGATAAGAGATAAGACCACTAGAGTAGGATCAGATAGGAATTTGAGATCTCTATCCATTTTAAATGCTTAAAACCACCTTAGAAGCTTCCGAAAGGAGAATATTCGAAAATATGTTTTAATTTTCCTAAAATTATAGAATCAACACACCTGTAGATTATAACAACCTGTGTTGATCAATGCATATGCTCAGTTATGTAATTTGCAACCATTGCAGGTGGACATATATGTAAGGTGTGTTGGGGCTAAAAACGTGGTTTTTTAGCAGATAGACCTAGAAACTCAGACTTTTTGGAGAGATGGTGCTTAGGGCTTTGCAAAGGGATTATGACAAAGTGTTCAAGGATGTTGATTGATTTGGTTTTCATGCCTATTAAATAGATGCGACAAAATGTCCTGTAACAGATTCCCCCCTAAAGTACAAATTCGGAAGTAGTGGTTGAGGACTAGAGTTATTTTTACCTTGTGAAATCTCTGGATCAAGAACAAATTGGTCAAGATCATCATCTGTTACAATAAATATTATCATCATGATATCATTGTTGAGGGAGGCATACCCATGCTCAGCACATAAGCCAATATTACATGTATAATGACCAAGAAATCTCATCCATTGATGACAAAGTGTGGACCCAGAGTGTGGACTATCATTTTTGTAATCTTGTATGAATCCTGAAATCACAACTAGGATGGATGGAACTAGATCCAGGGTCTTCTACCTTGTCACTCGATAATATGAGTCTAACCACACGAATAAATGAGTTGGAGTTGAACATGGTAGACACCATCTGATTACCATCCAATGATGTAAGACGTTAACAGATGCGAGAGGAACCATCGATTATTTTAATGGCTCTCAAGGTACTATTGTAAAATCTATATGATGTGAATAGATGAGCTGAAGTTGAACACCACATAAAATATTTTGGTCAAAGGCCAGTGATGAGGACATGTCGATGAGAGTGAGGAAACTTGCCATTGATATATGAAAGCTTCAAGGTACTAAAGGGAGTTTCTAAGTCAACTTCCTGGATAATGACTTGATGTTGATAGGAATCGACCCGCTGTAGGAGGGCCTTGATGTATCCCCCATCAATGACATGAAATGGCTACCAATATTTGATACAGAATGATGTTGATATAGAGTTGGTTTATGAATGACAGGCATGAATGAAGACTTAAGAGTATTGTAGTAGGTAGCAATTGAAGGACTTTTCTTGAACACATCGACAACACTTTATAGAGTTGGCAGCATTGACTCAAAACCCATTATGAAGCCTTTTAATTTGGTGTGATTAACCAAAGAGGCAAGCATATTTCCCAACCCAATAGTCATGGAGATGAAGTGAAAGAGTGTCATGATAAAGAGCGACTCGTTCCCATTAATAGTTTAAGTACCCTGTTTTCCCAATTTCCCTAACCATTTCTGGTTAGTACCTCTTTATTTTTATGAGCTTGAGGAGGATAATGCATGCTTGATCTATAAGTTCATCCTTTAGATGAATCCTTCTAAGTATTTTTAACGAACCCTGAGAAGGAGTGGTTTAGTATCGTCATGTTTGATGATTCCAACGTTGTTTGATGATTTTACGAGTTCAGCAAAGGTGTAACTCAACTTCTTTTTCATGTTCAAAGAGTTTGAAAAAGAGGCAAAAAAATAAAACTCCAAAGGTTCCTTTTCGTAAATTTTAGTCCCTTGTGTCCGAAAAGGCATAAAACGATACTTAGGGGAACCTTTAGTCATTTTCAACTAAAGTATTCCTTTTTCGTAAATAATATATCCCAGTACGGAAAAGGATTAAACTTATATTGGGCAAATGCCTTTTCATTTACTTTAACAAGTTTGAAAAGACAAGTGCTCGACAATCTTTTCATGTTTAGGGAGTTTGAAAAGAGCTGAAAGAGGTCTCCAGGGGGTTCCTTTTTTGTAAGTCTACAAAGCCTGAAAAAGTGATAAACGAATGCTCTTTCATCAAAATGACTTGTACTGAACTTAAAATTCACATAATATCCTTCAATTCGCTTTTAACATACTCAGATCACCACAAAAAAGATTAAAAAATATACCTTATATGGTAAAATTAGGCCAAAATATTAAAAATACAATAAAATAATAATGAAATTGACCATAAATAGGCAAAAAGTAATTTCATTATTACCATTTTCATTTTACCTCTTATGAGTAAGCTTTGAGTGCTTTTTACCTTCAAACTTCAGTAGGTGATTGCAGCCAATCCATTGGACCATTTTGAGTGTCGTTGGTTCCAGGTAAGAGATTTGTTCTTGCTCTCTTTTTTCATGGTTTTCATTTTCATTTCATGCAAATTTTGGAGATTTCTTAGCATTTTAGGGTCTAAGTTTTCTCCCTAGGCCAATCGCACCCTCTCTGTATCAAATGGTGCATTGGGTCTACCTTATTTACACTAGGAAGAGTGGTCCAATGCACCTTCCAAGAAGGAAAAATGCGTTGGGGCACTCTATCCATTAAAGGGTAGGTGTAATGGGTGCAATTGAAGAAAAATGTAAATGTTTTTGAGCTAAATTTCTCTCAAAATTTTTGCACAAGACTGATTCCAAGTGTTTTTCTTAAAACAAAAATGGTTTTAAGTTAGAGAGAAAGAGAACATGAGTCCCAAGATTTGGATGCTACCAATGACCCAACAACAATACAATCCCTTAAGTTTTTCTGGCTTCCAGGCATGAGAAATCAGCTTGAGTTACTAGAATATCTATCCATAGCATGGGATATTCAATATCTATCCATAGCATGGGATATTCAAGGACAATGCTTCAGGATTGGAGCACATACTCTCAAGATAGAGGTAGAGGACATCTATTTTCTGACAGGCTTGTCTCAGATAGGAGATTCTATCTAATTATCTGGGATGAGAAGGCAGTGAAATAGTCAAAGATTACATAGTTGCTCACTGTAGACCCCATTCTCAGCCAACAAAGGACAAGAAGATGAAGATTAAGAATGTGATCCAACTGCCTCCCAAGTCGATTCTTTTCATCATTGCTCGGTTAGTTGATAGTGTCGCTTTGCATTTGGCTACCAAGTCCCAAATGTAATACGCATTGGAATGCATAGAACCCGCCATGTCAAACTCGAGTGAGGGGATGTTGGAAAATCTAAAGGAACATCTTAATAGGGCAAAGGATTGGTGACTGAAGAACTTTGGATATGGTTCCATTCTTATATCATTTGCTCTAGAGAGGTTACCACTACTCCAACCTTAGTACATTGAGCTCGAGCTTCCAGGTCATAGAGTTCCACAGATGAGGAAATGGGTAGATCTCATGTCACATCATGTGGGTGCATCTTCAATGAGTTTCACTCCCACTTTCTCCTGATGGTTGCGGGTGTAGCTCATTATGATCTCATTCTACCTGAAGGAGAGAAATGGGGTGATATAGGTAAAACAATGTCATTTTGAGTAATTTTTTATTCTTTTTTGGATTTTACAATTTTTTTTTAGGTTTTTAATGTATTAGAGACTAACTATTTATTTCACATGCAGATATTAGACCAGTACAACCAGTAGGCTCTTCACATCTTTAGCGATGGGGAGAGCCACAATTGGTAGGAGTTGCAGTTGTTGTAGGGGTGGAGGAGGAGATGCAGGATCTCAACATAGCCGAGGCTATTGCCGAGTTCGAGCACCATGTCGATGGTTTAACCCATAGTGTGCTAGAGACTAGGGTCAATGAGATCCCCATGTGCTTACAACGATACACTATTGGAGTACCAAAGTGCATCAATCGACTGTTGTGAAAGGTTGTCTACGTGATTATTTGTTATCGCGATCATCAATGGGAATAGTCTACTAGGAGGCCTTAGAGCCATATTTTGTCTGCGTGTATTTTGATAGTATAGGTCATGTGGCCATATGTGTCTCAAAAACAATTTTTGCAAAACCAAACTCTATATATATAGGTAGTTATCGATGTTTCCTATTTGCTCTATTTCTTGTTCAATGTATGTTGTTGATTGAAATTTTTACATGTGTTGCAAATGGTTGTCTAAAACATAATTGGCTAGTGCATTAGTTAATTTGTTTAGACTTCTAGAAAAATGTTGATATTGAATGTAATCAAAATTTCGTCATAAAAGGCGAACCCTTAAAAACATACAAAGCATAGTTGGACTTTGTACTAAATAGACATTGTTCAGATGTACTACTACGAGTTGTGAATTAATTATGATCATCAAATGGCGAATGCCATGTGAAATAGCGTCAATAAACAAATTGATCATTGTGTTATACTCAATGATGTTATTGGTTGAGCGACTGGTACAAATCCCTTGTAAACTCACTAACTCGTCGTTTGGAGCATGGATAACCCATGTTGCGGAAGAAAGGTTTTGAGTACTATGACTAGCGCCATCACCATAACCAACATATGGCTAAAGGAATTTCGACGTCTGAAAATTAAATGTAATCCAAGATTAACAGAGACGATAGGAAACTTCGAAGGAAACACACTACAAACACACTAACACACCTATACAGTATGTACACAATGACTATGCAAAGGTAATCTATGCATAGCATTTTTTAAGGTACAACCCATTTATGGGTTGCACCAAAGGGATTCCATCAAAATCAATGATCTCATAAGCCCCTTTCACAAGTACATGTTTGACTATATATGGGCCTAGCCACATTGGCTCGAGCGTCCCAACCCCTAACTTATTGGCTTCCTGATCATACAAACGTCTTACGTCACCTTCCAAGAAGGAACAAGGTTTAACATTTGTGTCATATTGTGCTTTGATGCATTTCTTGTGGGCCTCATTGGCCATTACGACATTGCATCGATTTTCATCTAAGCATGATAGATGCAAAAAAAGGTTCTTCTTCTGCAGAAATGGCGGGAAGAAGCTCGACGACAAGCTTCAAAGATGGAATCCCGTATTCAATGGGAAGGAGTGCTTATAGACCCTACACCAACTAAAAGGGTGTGAATCCAGCTGTAGTCTGTACAAATGTTTGTTATGCCCAAAAAGCTGCAAAAAGGATGAGGTGTCAATTCGTTTTATGAATACCTATCATGCATTGTAGCATTGTTTTCAAAATTTTGTTAGTAGATTTTATTTTCCCATTATCATGTGGGTAATCGAGGGTCAAGCTATCATGTTGAAGCCCCAACTTGGCAGTAAGCTCAAACATCATGTCATTCCGAAAATGTTTCCCATGGTTTGTAACAATAGCTTGTGGCACATCAAATCTAGCAATGGCATGATTAAAAACAAATAATGCAGTTGTTTCACCAATGTTGTTGTATGTAGGCATCGCTTCGGCCCATTTGGTAAAATAATCTACATCCACAATGATGTATCCATGCCCCCCAATCAAATGAGGGTTACATGTCATGAAGTCAATGCCCCATTTTGCAAAGGGTCCAACATCGATAATAGGATGCAAAGGAACAAGTGGAGCATGGGATTTACGATCATAGATCTCGCAAGCGTGACACTTTTGGACCGGAATGATGTAATCACGAAACATGGTTGGCCAAAAGTAACAGGCTCACAAAATATTTTGGGTGGTGGCATAGCTAGACATATGGCCGCCACATGCTCCAACATGGCATTCGTTCAAAGCTTTCTTAGCCTCCTCATGAGTAAGGCATCGTCTAAAGATCATATAGACACCATGGCAATAAAGTGTGGCTCCAATTATGATATAATTTCGAGTCTGGTATCAAATACATCGTTGATCAGAGCGAGAGGTATTAGGCCGAAAAGTTTGGGTCTGGAGATAGATGATGATATATCCATATCGAGGATCACATGAATCAATAAAAAACAATGACTCATCAGGAATAGAATTGTCAGATGTTTACTCAGTTTTAGATGAGGGAAGGTCACATATTAGTTCAGCGAAGACTAAGGACTTCTTAGATTTGGATTTAATGAATTCCAAATCAAACTCCTTGTAACAACTCAAAATTAAAATATACAACTAATCACATCAATTAATATGTTTTATAATCAACACACAAGTATTCAACTAATTAGCAAAGAATTTCGAAAAACATGAGCAAATACAACTTACCTATAACAATGATATTCCTTACTTGTGATTTCAAAGTTGAGCTTTATTTGAATCCTACTAACTGCAACAAAGTTTTGGGGACGACTCTCCACCCAACCGTAAGCTCAGCTACACATAATTTTTCTATAGTTGGCCACCTTCGAGCCCTCAATCAGTGTGCTATTGTTAGGGAATCCTTTGTCTTACAACACTTTCCTTCCAAATGAATGAATGATTCTCTTCCTCATCATCATCCATTAAATAAACCAAACGGTTCCAAAGATGGAAATGGATCTACATGCACACGTCCCATGTGTCAACATCCCAACTTTCTTTATTTATTTTAAGCTTTACTTAATACAATATTTCTCTTAATTTAACTCTTTCTTATTTTATTCATTTTTACTTTTTTACTTTTTGTTAACTTTACTTATTTTTACTATTTTTATAGTTATTTTTTATATTTATTTATTTAGAACTCTAGTTTATTATTTACTATTTTATTTATTTAGTATTATTATATTTTCCTCATTATTTATTATTTATTTACTATTATTATATTTTTTATTCTTATTTATGTAATATTCTTAGGGAATTTTTATAGTAAATAACAAAGCATACATAGACAAAAAGCCACAAAAATTAAACACATGAATCAGGCCATGAATATGCACCAAAATTCGCGTTGCTGAGCCATTTTATTATAATATGAAGATGGTAAAGAGTGCACATGGGCTTGCTCAAGGCAAGCTAGATAAACCCAAGTGAACAATAAGAAGTCCCTCTCAAATATGTTATTTCTCTATCTCTTGACTCTGTGCTAAACTGCCCAGAAATACCTTGTTGGGTGTGAAGATATGTTGCTAGGGCCTCCTTCGGTGCTCAGAAAATTCTAGGAAATTAACCTCAACCTCTCCACCAAATACCCAAAATAACGCACAAAGGAATTGGGCTATGGTTGACCTTGGAATTCTGACCCTCTTTTCCCTCTATGGCTCTATTGCTGGGAAATTCGACCCACCTGTTAATCCTGCTGCAAATGACCTAAAACATAGTTGCAATCTCCCGACAATTGCTCTCCCAGGCTCCTTCTCAAATCTTAGGCCCAAACTCCCTTCACTCCTTAACTTCCAAGTGTGCCTCCTCCAAGCACTGATAGTCCTTGCGTTGTTGCTAATGACTCCTCCCCACAAACTTGCACTACCACTGTTGGAACAATCTGAAAAGGCTGGAACTCCCTCCCTGGGATGATACTTGAAGTCCACCGAAGCAAGAGTTGAGATTTCTGCTCGGAAAAACTCGTGTGCTAAACAACACTTGCAGACTTGGCTTCAGCTCAAGCGTGTTATGTCAAAGACAAGATTTCTGAATAGATGAATGAATGACCAAGTGAGTGCCTTCCCTTCCTTTTTGTCAAAATGCCTCCAACGTGCTCATGTGGGCCCATCTCGATTTCCTCCCACCAAATTTCCCTCCAAGGCATGTGTATTCTCCATGTGGGACGTAATTTTCTATGTGCAACCCCCACGCTCCACTAGGGGCTCAATATTCTCCTCCACCTCTAATGTTTGGGACTTGCTTTTAATAAAAAATCAACGTGGGGCTGAGAAACCCACATATCCTAGTGACAAACATGGATTAAGGCAAAATTGATCAAAATTGATATTTCACTTAGCAATAATGCTAAGTGGGAATATCACAATTTACTATTATTATATTTTCTTTATTCTTTTACTATTATTATCTTTTCTTTACTCTTTATTCTTTATTCTTTATTTATTATTATTATATTTTCTTTATTGTTTATTATTTATTTACTGATATGTTTGTTTTGTAAATAAGATAGATTATATTAATTCGTAGTACGATATTTACATTATGAAATGCATGGCACGAGATGAATGCTCAGGCACTAGAGCTAAGCTTTCTTTTCACAGATTTTACAAAACAAGCCTCTCTTGCCTCTTGTGGAGTATCTTTTACATAGTTTTACACAAACTTAACTGAGTGGATTTTCTGATTTTTCTTTTACAATAGTATAGAAAAAGACCTCCTCCCCCGAGCTAAGAAGATAGATAGGATAGGTGGATGGTAGAAGGGAAGCTGTGGAGAATACCAAAAATGTCCCTCGAGCTAATGATGCGATAACTGTGAGACTTGTGAAAAACCATAATGCCAAGAGTGGCTTTGTTGTCGGGTCTGTCGTTGAAAAAAGTAAACTTCCAGAGATCTAGAATATATAGCAGACAAAATAACATTAAGCAGTGACCTCCATGGGTTCTTCGTCTAGACTGATGGGCTTCTCTTGCATGCTACCATCCTGAGCATTTGTTGTGGCCTGGTGGCTTGAGGAGGTGCCAATTTTTTCCTTTTTAATACTTGGAGAACCCCCTCCATTGCCATGTGTCTCTTAAGAAATGTGTAGTGAGGCAAGTCCCTATTGACAAAATGACGATGGTGGACAAATTCTACATACACCATGAATTTGTCACTTAGCTGGTCAATCTTTTCCTCCACGGCTTGAAGTTCTTTGTCTATTCCTGAAGAGTAAGCTCGAGAATTGTCTTGATCTGCTAAGATAATTCAATTGCGTGGTTGTATAGATTCTCCCTAACCCAGGTAATACCCGGGTTGGGAATCCATTCGAATTCAACATCCACAACTTTCGAGGTCACTCTATGTCTGATGTTGCGTGCTTGAATTTTTAGGTTATGGATTCTCTCCTGGGTCTCTGGATTAACCGAAACAACATAGTTAAGACAAAAACATCTCGCAAAGGCCTCTGCCCTGGTGCTTGGTAGCCTACTCGAGTTATCCCACCTGGAAGAGTTACGACCGTGCTGGGGCACAAGGTCAGAACTACGTCGGGGAGCCATGTTGGGTAAGAAATGGAAACTAGGGGGGGGGGGGGGGTATCTGGACAGAGGCAATGAGAACTAAAGCGCTGGGGCAGAAAGAGTAGTTGGGAAATGTTGTCGGGATGGGGTATTCATAGGGGTGAGTGATCAAGGTGGAGCAGGATGGTGTGGGAGGGCCGTTGAATGCAACCAAATGGAGGTACGTCATCATGATGAGGGAGAGCGTATCATTACTAGTCGAAGGATCCGAATGGCAGTGCCTCTCAAGGGATGCAGTAAACCGATTCTTATGAACTTCACGCGAAAAATTGGAGCGTTGCACTTTGAGGAGCTCATAATGAATTGATGGGGGAGGTGAATCGGTCCTGATCAGGAGTGCGATAGTTGATCTCATTAATGAGAGGGCCCGATGTCCTGTTGTCCATACCATTTATTGTTTCACAATCTTGTCTAAGACGACCCTCCTCCAGGTCCCTCCATGCAAGGGAGCGAAATCTGAGGATGTCAGTTGTGCCTTCGTTAGCCAATTTATCCGCCAAGATGTTTGCTTTTCTTCTTACGGCTTGGAAATGGAGCCCACTTGCCTTATCGACATGTTGTTTGATTCTTTGTAGGATTTTGTTTAGTCGCCAGTTGTTTGAAACTTTGATGACCATCGTTCCTTGCTGAAGCTTTCGACAAACTTGGGTGGCGAGCATGGAGTCTCCTTCCAGTATAAGTGGCCAAAATTTTTGAGCTTTTCCAATTTCTAAACCATGCTCCAAAGCTTGGATCTCGGCTGCATTGCTGGTGGAAGTATCCAAATTGCCAACGTATAGCCAAATTATCTTCCCTTGAGAGTTCCTTAATGCACCTCTGAAACTGACATCCCTTGGGTTGCCCTTGGCTGCTCCATCATAGTTCAACTTTATGATATCTTTGTCCAGAGGAAACCATTGTTTGGGAGCATCCTGTTTAGTTGTAGCAATTGATATGTTACTCTTGGACGAGGGATTTAGATAAAGGGGGATGAGGATTCTCTGATCAACATGGCTAAGAGTATCATTGGAGATCGAGAAATTGGAAGTGGACATTGTTTCTCTGATCGTCTGCTTAATGAAAGTAAGGATGTTCTCTTCTGGGCATTTTTTCCCTTTGAAAATGATGGCATTTCTTTCTTTCCACAATGCCCAACAAATTATGTCAGGGATTAGATTCCATGCTTTGTCAACCATCAAGGTGGAGGAGAAAGAAGTTCTCCAATTCTCTAAGGTTCTGAGGATGGAGGATTTGTCCCTGTCAAAAACTATGAAAACCATTTCCACCCATTCCCAAAGATTGTTTGAGTAATCACATTCATTCAGGTGGTTTGATGTTTCTTCGCTTTTTTCATAAAGTGCATATTGAGGGTCCATTGAATCCTTTTTTCCTTAAATTATCCCAAGTTAAGATCTTCTCCTGCATTGTTAGCCACATAAAGAGAGTGATTTTGGGCCACTGTTTTCTTCCCCATAGAGTTTTTCATTTTTGCTCCGGTTCAATTTGCTCATGGTTTGCCATATAGTTGTAAGCTTCCTTGAGGTTGAAGTGACCTGCTACGTTTTCCTCCCATCTGATCTTATCTTCCCCTTTATCATATTGTATTTGTCTTCTTGAATTGCTCTAGCGAATGATCTCTGGTCAAAATCATTGGGCAAAGGTTCTCAATCTCTGTCATCCAGCCATTCTCGCCATTTATCCTTGCCATTGTTAGGCTTCCAATAATGAGATACTCTATCTTTTTCTTTTTCTTTCAATGTGTTGTGTAGTTGGGTGAACTATTCCCTGTTTAAATACGACATCTACTGCCATGCATCCTCCCAGAAAAGAGCCTTTTATCCTTTTCCTATTTCCCAAAAGATGTGATTTTGGATGACATCCTTGTTTTCACACTATTGATTTCATATTTTTGAGCCTCTGATTTCCCCATTGAGCCTTATGAGATTCTCAATTGGGTGATTTGGGACATATTTTGCTTTCCAGATATGGTCCCAAGGAGAGTATGGTTTTTCCAACTAGCGACACCAGGTTTTGGCCCCAAGGGTTTTTCCCATGAGTTTCGGGTCCCTCAAGCCTAGACCTCTAGCATGTTTTGGTCTGCATACTTTATCTTAGGCAACAAGCATCCATTTTTTTATATTCTCAGTACCCCTCCATAGAAAGTTTCTTTGGATGTTTTTGATGGCGTTGGTGATCGATTTAGGAGAAACAAGAGCATAAAACATATAGGGGCATAACTTGCAACACAAATTTTACCAGGACCAATATGTCATCCAAGTTGAGGGCGTGAAAAGTCCAATTAGGCATTCTTTTTTCCATTTTGTTTATGAGGTATTCCCAGATGGATTGTTTGAAGGGTTTGTTAGTTAGAGGGAACCTGAAGTATCTAGAGGGGAGAATACATCTTTGAAATCCCATAGTTCTAGTTATATTCCTTTGAATGGCTATAGGGGTATTAAAAAAGAACAATTTGGATTTCTCTAGGCCAATGCAGGTACCCAAAGCTTCTAAAAACTCTGTGAGGATTTCTTTGGAGGAGTTAGCTTCCTTAATAGTAGGAATGCCCATTAGCAAAGTACCATCTACGAATTGTTGATGGGCGGAAGGAGGGGCATAGTCATGTAGCTTGAGGCCTTTTACAGAGTTGTTTGAAGTTGCTGCAAAGATGGATCTGCTTAGACCTTCTGCCATAATAATGAAGAGGAAAGGTGATAAGGGATCTCCATGCCTAATGCCTCTAGATGGGCTAAACAACTTTGACGGGGAGCCATTGAGAAGAATAGAGAAGAAAGCTCCCGAGATCATTACCATAATCCACTTTATACAATCCTTATTGAAGCCAAAAGCTTCTAGTACTCCTTTCATACAGTCCCAACTTATTTTGCCAAAAGATTTTGACATATCTAGCTGCATCATCATACCCGATTTTTTTTTAACTTTTAGAGAGTGTATCAGTTCATGAGAGAGGATTATGCTGTCCAAGATTTGTATACCTTCCACATAACCTGACTGGTTTGAGGATGTTAGGAGAGGCAGAACAATTTTGATCATGTTGGCTAGGACCTTTGAGACAATTTTATAGATTACATTACAAAGGGCAATTGGTCTAAACCTTTCCAAGGACTCAACACCTTCCTCCTTGAGAATGAGATTAAGGAAAGTTGTATTTAGGGCTCTTAGAATCGATTTGGACTATGGATTCTTCCACCAGAGCACAAACTTCTTCTTTTATGAGGGGCCAATAGGCTTTGTAGAAGTTAGTTGTGAAGCCATCTGGGCCAGGGGATTTTCCATTTGGCATGGTCATTACTGCTTCTTCTACTTCTTGCATTGTTACTTTCCTCGAGAGAATTCTGTTGTGATCCTGATTGAGGATGACATGTATGTTGTTTGTGATTTCTTTGATTGCTCCAACTTTGTCCATTCTAAGTTCTTCAAGAATATTGTTGAAGTAAACATTTAATTCATTAGCAATGTCCTCATGGTTGTGGATCATACTCTCATCTGTGGTTTTTAAGCCAAGGATTATGTTATGTCTTCTATGTTGTATCATTGAGCGGTGAAAGAAGGAAGAATTTATTTCTCCACATTTAAGCCAATTGATGCGAGACTTTTGTTGCCATAATTTTTCCTCCTAAGAGACTCTTTCTCCCCATTGCTTTTGGAGGCTTATTTCTTCTTGCTTCATTTGACATTGATTCCACTACTGATGATTTTTTGTTGGATCATTTCCTTCTTTGTTCTAGATCTTTTTTGTCTGTAAAAATGTTGTCGAAGATCTCTTTCTTCCAGATTTTGATTTTGTTTTTTATGAGTTTCAATCTTTGATGGAATTGATAAAAAAAAAAAAAAAAAAATCCTGATTATGGCATTGGGATTCTCCATTATATTTCATGTTTTCCATAAATTATGGTTGCTCAAGCCAGAATAATTCAATATAAAAGGCCTATTTTTCAGTCCTGTGGAGATTTGAACTTTCAGGGAAATTGGCCAATGGTCTGAACCTGTTTTGGGAGGACACAAGCGTCAGTTTCCCAGGAGGTCATTTAAATATATTCAAAGAGAAGGAGGTGGTCAAGTCTAGATGCTATTTTTCTTTCTCCCCCTCTTCGATTGTTCCAGGTGAAGATACCATTATTTGTGGGGATATCTATCAGACTTAGCCCATCTATTGCTGATTGGAAGGCTTTTGAGTCTTTCCATTCTACGGATCCCTCCCTTTTTTCCCCAAGGTTTAAAACCATGTTGAAGTCTCTTGCTATAATTTTGAAAGGATGAGGAATGGTTTCCAGGAGTTTGCTGACAGTTTGAAGCATTTGGATTCTTTCCACTGCCCTGTGAGGAGCGTAGATGTTTGTGACGCATATACTTTCATTGGTTCCAATGATTTTTAGAATAGTAGTAATGGAGTGCTTTGTTACTACAGAGGAAGATAACTCATACAGCAAGCTTTTCCAAAGAGTCATGAGTCCACCAACAAAACCTATCGCTGAGTTTGCTATGTAGTTGTAGTTTTTGAGGCAGTCCTTATGAAGGATGTTGAGGTTCTCCATATTGATTTTAGTTTCTTAAATGAGTACCATGTTAGGTTTGTCGGTGATGAGTCTATTTTTTAAGACTCTTTTTTTCCCTGGACCATTGAGGCCTCTTATATTCCATGACATACAATTCATTGATAATGATGAGAGGTAAGGGTAAGAGCTTTTACCTTTCCTTCATTTAGGAGTCTTGCACCCAGTTCCTGAAGGAGTTGTCCCATAGTTTTTCTTCCTCTTTTTATGCTAGGTCCTTTTGGGATGTATCTCTGTCATATTCACCAATATCCCTTTGTTTGCTTAATCGTCTGGTGGTTTTTTAAGTGTACTCTATTTTATTTCTTCTTTTAGGAGTTATTCTCCTTCTATTCTTTGTATTTTCTCTTCTGGTATTATTGCCAAACCATTTTTCTGCCATTCTTCTGCTGTGGATATGAGGCCAACTCCTTCTATGGCTTCCTATATTGCATTATCTTCCGTGGTGGTTTCCATCGTTGTTGGTTCCATGTTAGTGTCTTCTGGTAAGTAGTCCTCCTTTATTCGAATATGCTTTGAGTGCTTCTCCCCTTGTTCCCAATTTTCTGATTTTTGGATACTTCCAATAGTTTCTTCTTCATTCCTGTTGTTTGAAAGAGGGTCTTCTTGTACTTTCTGTAGTGCTTCATATTTGTTTGTATTGATTACTTGGTATTTCTCTTGTTATACTTATTTCTTGGTCTAAATTTTATGAAACCTTGCTCATCTTTTTTCCTTTGAGCTTGCTTGTTGCTTTGTGGAGCCTTGTTTTGGGGACAATCACAGAATAGATGTCTGTGTCATGGTATTTTATACATCTGAATGGTATATGCTCGTAGTCGATGCTTTGAAGCCAAACCTCGTCTCTAAATACTAGCTTTATTGCCTCAGGTAAGGCTCATGAGACATCTATGTATACACATATTATTGTGTAGGAAACATAATGGCCATTTTTGGTGCCTTCTAACATTTTTGTAGCTCTCGTAGTTCATCTCCTATGCCTTTAAGTACTCATGGTGTCCAGTAATCTGTAGGAAAAGAGTATAGCCTTACCCACACTGGTACTCTTGTGAAATCTTCTTTTTTTTGGGGTAAAGTTTTCCTTCCAAAATCTCATGTAGAGCCCAACTGAGTTGAAAAAATAAGGATCTCCTTCAGAAATTCTATGTCTGTCTTCCAGGAGGTCAAAAATGACCGTGAAGAATCCCTTTGATGCCAGTTGCAGCTTTAGCTCTCCTTTTGGTTTCCATTTTGTTTGTATCCTCTAGTTCAAGGCTTTTTTAGTGGTCCAAATGCCCATGAAATTACATAAAACCGCATGCTTTTGCATGTAGTCTCTGTATGCTACTACATATGGGTCTTGAATTTCTAGAACTGGAATTTTTTTGCCTTCGGATTATATTTGTTTTTGGTTTTTTCTTTTGCCCTTTGGGGCTGGTCTGAATGTGTATGTTCTGCCTCTGCTTCTTTACCTTCCCCTAAGTTCGAAGCCTTTTTTTGGATGGTTTCCTTTGCAGACTTGCCTTCTGCTTGTTTTTTGTTACTTGCCTTGCCTCTCTTGCTGATTGAGTTGTTCTTGAAGAGTGAAATGCATTATAATTTGTGAGCTTCATGAAAAAAGAGGTTTATGGCTCCTTATTCTTACCAGCTACCATATCCCAAAAGGAGGAGGCTTCAGAGTCCCTCCCCCGCCTATGCCATTTGTTGCAGCGTGCTGATAGATTGAAACCCTAGTAGCTGAACTCAGAAGGTGCCCCACCTGCTATAGGTTGCACGCTACCCATTTGCAGCACTTGCGCCATGAGAGAATGGCCAATCTGGACTAAGATAATTTTCTTCCTCTTTATAAAACCTACTTTTTTACTTATATGTTAATATCACATCATTTTATTTATTTTATTATTATTTATATATTTTAAATAATTTAAGTGGCCAAGACAACTTAGGTGTAGTTCATCTTCAGGGTAAACTCCTACCCATCGATTAACTTCGTACAAAATTCCATAGAGCGACTTATTTTGATACTTCAAATAAAAACACTTTGAGTTATGCTTTACACATGGCAGACACTCTTTTAAATAACCTAAGAATGGGGATAATTAATTCCTTTTGGACATGGGAAATTTTTTAATTGACCATTATTATATGTAGTTTAATTTATTTATTTTTAAATTGTAAGGGAAAGAAAGCTCGATGTTTAAGATGAAACCCTTAACCCTATACCTTGGTGGTGAAGTCATACTTAAGCGGCCAACAAGAAAATTGTGATTTTATTTTTTTAGTTTTTGTTCATATCGTTTTTTTTTTTTAATCTTGTCTTTAGTCGCTTCATGAAAATGATACTGAAATCCAACAATTTCTTGAAAAAGATCAAGTTGTCGGGGCATTGACAATCTCTCTCTCTCTCTCTCTCTCTCTCTCTCTCTATATATATATTATATATATATATATATATAGATATATGGAGCTTGGGTTCAAAACCCTGTGGCATTGTGTTCCCTAATCCATAAGTTATGGAGCCTTATTAAATAAATAAATAAATAATCTATTAAACTCAAAGCCTAGAGCTAAATCTGATACTTGGCCAATCGTAAGTAAAATAAATAATTTATAGCGAGCTACAATATGGGGAGGAAACTCGGTATGGTGAATTTGACTAATCAACATAGTGTTTGAAAGTGATTTACAAACCTTTACCTTTTTCTTTTAAATTTATTTTGATCTTAAATACCTTCTTCTTCATTTTAATCTTAAATACCTTCTTCTTAATAAATTCCAAAGATTCCTTGGAAGCTTCCCTAATCTACTCTAAGCAAACACAATCCTATATAAAAGTTATATAAGCCCTTCAATTTATATAAAGGGTAATGTAATAATCTCAGCAAACTCAAATTAGATTAATCTAAATTTTATGAGAATAAAATATTATTAATAAATCCAATTAAAATTTTCTCTGAAACTTTTATCTAGAGGTCATATAGAGTTGAAACCTGCTCTAATACCATATGTAACAAACTGAAATTTAAATATACAATTAATTACATCAATTTATGTGATTTATAATCAACACACAACTATTCAACTAATTAGCATACAATTTCGAAAAACATGAGTATAGACAACTTACTAATGACGATGATACTACTTACTTGTGATTTCGGAGTTGAACATTATTTGAATCTCGCTAACCGCAACAAAGTTTTGGGGTGACTCTCCACCCAACCATAGGCTTAGCTGCACATAATCTTTCTATAGTTGACCACCCCTGAGCCCCTAATCGATGTACTACTATTGGGGAATCATTTGTCTCACAATGCTTTCCTTCTAAATGAATGAATGTATCTCTTCCTCCTCATCATTCGTTAAATAGACCAAGCGATTCCAAATATGGAAATGGATTTGTATGCACACATTCTATGTGTCAACATGCCAACTTTATTTCTTTATTTTAAGTTTTCCTTAATACAATATTTCTCTTAATTTAACTTTCTTATTTTATTCTTCTTCTTTTTTTAACTTTTTGTTAATTTTACTTAATTTTACTATTTTTATATGTATTTAAATAGAACTCTAGTTTATTATTTACTATTTTATTTATTTAGCATTATTATATTCTCTTCGTAATTTATTATTTATTTACTATTATTATATGGAGTTGTCTATAATGCGACTTTTTGGAGATTCCGGTGACGGAATCTGGCGGAAGAAATTGAGGTTAAATCTTAATTTGTTGTAGTTAAAATGGTTTTTTAACTGCATATTTGGATTCAGCACCCTGAAAAACCCCTGGGACGCTTTGATTGTGCAGAAACTAGCTATCAAACTTGCGATTCGAATAAATTGCTGCCGGATTTTGACCGGAAAAGCCCACCGGAAAGGCTTTCAAAAAGTCGCGTTATAGACAACTGCTTATTATATTTTCTTCACTGTTTATTATTTATGTTAATATTATATTGTTTTGTTTTTGTTTTTATTATTATTATTAGGAGGTATTACACTCCTGTAGAATAACAATCCATTTAGCTATTTGACCCCCAACAATTGTTGTGACAAAATGTATGTCATCAAATTGCAATCAGAAACTACCATAGTGTTATGAAGCATAATGTAGTGGTGAAATATCTGGACAACTTGGACAACTCCCAAAGCTAACTTTTTGATGCGCGTATATTTGATTTCAGTGTCGTTTAAATTTTGACTCAAATAATAGATTTCATGTTCGACCCCTAAGTCATCTTCCTGGACCAATACCATAGCAATTGTAGTAACAACGGCAGTGAGGTATAGGAAATAATCGTGTTGATAATCAAGGGGATACAACGTTGATGCTTGAACCAAAACATCTTTCAAAGCATCAAAAGACTTTTGGGCGGTATCATTCCAATGGAAGGGAATCCCTTTCTTTAATAGGTGAGTAAATCCTTTCGTCAATTCTACATAGTTCGGGACAAATTTTCATAGAAAGTTAGCCTTCCCTTGGAGAAGTTGTAATTGTAACACTGAGGAAAGTGTAGGAAAATCAAGGATCACATGTACTTTGAGTGGATCAATATGGATTCCTCGCTTCGACATAATGAAGCCAAGAAGTCTACCGTACTGGATACAAAACAAGCATTTGTGTGGATTTAACCTAGTATTGTAATGTCGACAACATAGGAAAATAGCCATGAGATGCATCGGATGATCCTCATGTTGTTTGTAATGGGCAGGTAAATCATCCAAATATGATTGTACAATGTGCTTAATATTGTGAAAGGCATAATTCATAGCCATATGGAAAGTTGCCCCAACGTTCTTCAAACCTAAAGGGAGCTTGCGATAGGCAAACATGCCCCATGGACAAATAAATGTAGTTTTATGTTGGTTTGATGGGAGTATGTTGATTTGATTGTAACAAGAAAAACCATCAATAAACGAAAAAACTTCACTTCCATCACAATCATCAACAATTTAGTCAATAAACGGGGTTTGGTAGTGGTCTTTAGGACAAGCACAATTAATATTATGATAGTCGACGCATACTCGAATTGTGCCTTGTTTCTTCACCACAGGGAGTATCTTTGAGACCCAATCAATGAGAGGAACTGAGTAAATAAAACCAATACGCATAAGTTTTTCAACTTTTGCTTTAATTGCAACAACTTTCTTAGGGTGAACTGGACATAAGCGTTGCCGAACTATTTTAGCATCCAGATAAGATTTGATTTCATGTACTACAATATTTGGATCAATACCTAGCATCTCTTCATATGTCTAGGAGAAATGTCATGAAATTCTTGAAAAGGGCTTTATAAATCTTGACCTCCCTAGGAGAACAAGATGCACCAATATGGTCATTATTTATAACTCTGGGTTTAATTGAAATATCAAGAGGAATGGTCTCTTCAATATTCGCTAAATTCTTCTCAGAATTGACGCCATAAGTGGATATGGAATCCTTAGATGTCTCAATAATATTGGGTGAATAAATATCTCCAAGATTATTCTCAAGGTTTTTGGGCAAGGAGGAACGATGATGGTTATCGCCCCACCCAACCCAATCTATCGAAGACTTAAAATCAGAATGTGTCGAACAAGCCAAATAGATGTCTTCGTATTCAAGCTCAATAGGACTTAGAGACATGTGGTCACCAAATGTATCAACATAAGAAATGTTTGGTACTATCCAGGGATTAGAAGGAACAATACAAGAGGAGATCTTATTTACAAAGGCAACTAGATTGGGAATGTCAAGTGGAGGAAGCGAAAAAGGTTCCCATCAAAGAGGAATCGTTCAATAATCCTCTTTGACATGTTGATGACTATGGGGATTCACCAACAAGAGGGATGCTTCCAATACTCTGAAAATTATAGGCAAAAAAGGTAAGTTGATCGATGAAGACAATGCCCCCCTGGCAAGGGAAAGTGATCATCCTTAAATAAGTCGAAATGACAACTACCATGGCATAAATCCATGTGTGTCCCAGTAAAAGGTTATAATCCAACGACCCATCTATAACTTCAACCTCTACTGAAACAAATTTTCAAGCTAATTCTACTTGCAATGTATTTAAAATTTCGTAAGTTTGAAACCTCTTCCATAAAAGCTTTAAGAACGGTGGGTGACTGATTAAGTTGAGGAGAACCAATAACCTTCCAACAAGAAAGTGACATGATACAGGTCGAAGCAACTTCGTCCACAATTGTCCGATAGATAGCCTTACTTTGAACAACAACCCAGACCATAAATTCCAGTTGCATTGGAAATTTGGGGGTATGATTCTCATTATTAAAGACCACAAGATTCAAATATGATAGATCTATACCTCCAATTGTTGCAAGAAAATACCTCTTTTGGGAAGGACAATTCTACAATACCTTGAGAGTTAACATAGTAAAAGGAGCTTGGGCCAAGTCCTTAACTATATTATAGATTTGTGTAGCTCTTGCACGAGGATCGAATGAAAATTTGTGAATGACACCTTTATGAGGTTTAATGGTTAATTCCATCAATATCACATTTGGAGAAGGATCTGAGGTAGAACTAGCAGGTCGATCAATAGCCTTACCAGTCGAGGGATTCAAGTTACCATAGTCTTTTTTTCTCGTATCCACCATGATCTTATCTTTACGTTTGGTGGAATATAACATCATAACCTAGGAAGAGGAAGCTAGATCCTGTGCAACCATATCCGTCTCCTAGTTTGGGAAGGGATCTGTTAACACGGTAGGTGCATTAGATAATGACTTTAGGAATTGATTAACTTCTGCCTGATGTGACTGGTCTTGAGTAAAATGTTCCTAACTACTTTTAAGGTAAGGATAACGAGGCTTTTGTTTGCCTTCAGGAGATTGGTTATTTTTTTTCCTACAAAGAATTATCTTTCTTTTTCTTTCCTTTTCCTTTCTTCTTACTTTCGGGTTGCTGAGATTTTCCCTTCATGGATTGAACAATATTAATCTCGGAAGTAGTCGCAGGAGTAGTAGAAGATGTGTTTTGAGTATCCATAGCAGGAGCCAAACCAAATAGCTTACTCACTATATGTTGACTAGCATAACCAATTACGCCATCAACAACATGTGATTCTTTAGTGGGAGGTGGTGGAACAATATGTTGAGGTCTCAGAGCATTATGTATTTTGTCGTAGAGCATGCCAGATTGAGTATAAATGAGATCGATATATTGGGCACGAGCAATAACTTGCTCTTGAGTAGCAACTCTGCCTTTAGCAATGTCTTCGGTTATGGATGGTAACAAGGATTTGATAAAAACTATTCAACAAATAACTGATCAGGAATGAAATTTTTGACTAGTCAACGTTGCCACTCATGAGTATGATTAGAAATATGAGTGGATTCACATTGTTTCAATGGGGTCAAAAGCTCAGTTCCAGTTTCATATCAAATAGGAAATTTAAAATTGGTTAGGAACATAGTTGCCAAAGCATTGAAATTGTTAAATAAAGCTCGTGGTAATTCAACATACCACTTAGTTGCCATACCAATAAGAGTTCTCTAGAAAATCCATAAATGAATTAAATCATCATTTAAGGAGTTGGATGAACAACATAAATGATAGGTAATAACATGAGTAGACGGGTCTTCTCTAGGATTTCAGTTGAATTTTGGAACATCGCTCAGTGATTTGGTAGGAATGGTTGTCGAGTAAGGAGAATGACAAATATAATCATTCATCTGTCGGGTTGAATCTAGAAATTCAAGAGTTTCCACAAATGGAAATTGCCTATTAAATTCAGAGGAGGATATCCTGGGTATGACGGAATGGGTTGAACAACAAGTATCTACGTTCCAGCATAAGTGTTACACAGTAATTTGTCATTGTCTTCACTCCCAGTCCATCTACTGTGTCATGTTTTCAAGTCAAACATGCTTATGTTGAACAAATGCTCTCGTAGGCTCCCAATTGACCCACTTTTCCTAAGTTATCTGCCTCATCGTGACTATGGACTTAATATACGCGCTGAAGGGCGCTCATAAACAGTCCATCCGCGATGCCAGTGCGGAAGTACATCTGATTCCTGCGATGGTCCGATTTCATGCTCCAGCGCGAGGTTTCTTATTATCTTTAGCGATGATTTGACTAGCTACATTGCTCACTCACGATGTTAGCGCTGAATCTCAGTTATGTACCCGCGATGATCCAGATTGGGCGAATTTGTTCCAACAGTCGACCTTCTGGATGACTCCATACTTGGTTGTTGGCCTAGTTTGTGTCGCCCTTCCTTCCCTGGTGTGGCAGTTCCGTCAATTGTGCTACCTTCCTTGGTGACAAGCACTCTCTTCCACCTTTGATGGAGACTCCTTCTCCTATTTAAACACTCACTTTTGATATGATCACCTAGTTGGTAGTTGGTAAATTCTTGGATTGAGCAGTGTTGTTAGTGCTTTTGATAGATAGTTGGTGTGGGTGTGATAAGTGTGAGAGTGTTGATAACTTGTGGAAGGTTGTGAAGAGCCCTTGATTTTATGTAAAACTTATGAGTGAGAGAGAGACCTTTGTGTGTTGGGAGATCCATCTTCAAAGAGTGAATGCTTGAAGAACATGTTGGCTGGATCCCTCTGAGAAGGCTTGTGATGTCAAGACTCCGATTGTAAGCTTACTCTTATTTCATTATTAATGCAATCAATGATGTTTTCCTATGTCTTGTATGTAATGTACTTGATAGCTCATGACTTTTTGACTTTGTGAGTAAATAGACCATTGTTGTTTTCCGGTTACGTGCTTTGTTGTATTTCCTTTGCATTGTTTCAAGTTGATCACTCGTTGAGGAGAAGGAAGCGAAAGTTGGAGTAGCGCAACGTAACTCCATCGACCACCGGTTGAGGTAGGCCTCCAACTTTGACTGTTTAAGGAAAGCTATTGTTGATCTGTCCTTGTTTGTGACTAGACCCACTCTAGGGCTAGAGAGGTTGCCTCTGTCCGCAGAGGGAACACTTTCCTGCATCACAAATTGGCGACTCCGCTGGGGAGTCTATCCTATGTTCTTCTCTTTGCTCTTGTTTTGATTTTGAATTTGGTCTCTCTTTGCTTTTGGGGATTAATTAGCAGTCTTCTGGGTCACCTGGATTGATTTGGGAGGTCTCTCTATTATCTGTTAGATTGGTTGGTTTTGGTTTGGGAGTTTTTGGCTTGTTTGCCATTGTTTTTGCATCATCGCGGAACTTAGTCTAACAGTCGCGCTGACATCACGATCACCCTTTTGTAAATTCCTGTGTGTCGCAGAATAACATCACACAGTCACGATGATCCTGGAAATCGGATCATCGCTGAAAAGACGTGTACTTCAGTGCTGACAACGCTTTGTTGCTACAGCTAGCCCTTTATTAGCGCTAGTTGCAAATGTTTCACTCGCAACGATACCTGTAGAATTGATTTTCTCAATTCTGCCTCTTGAGTTTGCCAGTCCTCTTGATCCCTTGTCGTTTTTGCTTGCTCAATCATTTGTTTGTCACTGTTTATGGTCAAGGCACTCCTTGTTGGCTTTGTTGAATGAATTTTTCATTTTTTCCCGTGTAACCTAGTTCATTATTTCAAGTTCCTTGAATCAATTGTCTTGGTTGCTGACTTGCTCATGATTCATTTATAGCCCTTTTGTTGGTTTGATTGAGCCTTCCTCATTCTTTGTTTGTGGTTGATTTTTAGTGATAGTTATTGAACCAGTCTTGGGTATTGATTCGATTTCTTTTCGCTACCAAACATAGATCACGATTGTTTGGATCAACCGGTTCTTTCACACTTGCTTGCTTGTTTCTTTGAGTTTAAAAAACATCAAAAAATCAAAAGTTTGCATTCATTTAGTGTGCGAAAGTGAAAGTGAATTTGCATTTCAAGGTTGCATATTGAAAAGCGAATGATAAAATCTCTCATTAGTAGTTCCCATGCACTGTAGGGATTGATGTTTGTATGCATTGTGTCATTGCATTTGATTGGCTTGGTTTTCTTGGTTTGGGAATGATCTCTCTACCCTCTCGTAGGTAGGTGTTTATCGAAGAAAAAGGATATTTCATTCATCTTAGCTGCATCTTCGCTGAAACATAATTCAAGATCAACCTTAAAACGAACTGAATAAATCTAACAACGCATTGGAACATAACGCTCATTATTTAGAGGTCTAGGCTAGAGACATGCTCCGGCGTCGTTAAACCTAGTCACTATTGTTCTCACTCAAGGTTGGGTGATTCCTCCTTCTGTGACTCAATAGCGGTCTAGTACGGAATTGTGCTCCCACGTACCATCGAGTATATACTGGGAGACCCCACTAGGCTATCATCCTATATCCTTAGGAAGCCGTGTCTGCCGCCTTACAAACCGTAACGCACCGAACACAGTATTCGGGAAGATTGACTGTTGTACGAAAAGTCCTTGGTTTTCATATGACTGCCAAGGTGTATATGCAGTTTTATGGGTTGTTTGGTAAACCTTTTGCCTAGTTCTCTAGAGTAGTCACTTTCGTTCCTTTTCAGACTCCCTAAAAGAAAAGGTCCATCTGAGCACTTGTCACTTCTGGCTCATTAAATATTCGAAGGTGACTAGAGTCATCTTTTTGTCCTTTTCTCGACTCTTCAAACATGAAAAGGTCAAGTTTTGTTCCTGCGTCATAAAATTCACTGCCTACGAAATATTCCTGGTAATAGTTCGAGTTCTTGGTTGTGAGAAGAGTGTTTTTCAGGCTCGTTCTCGATGGCAACATTCCCCGAGTCTACTGACCAAGGTCTTCCCCTAGATGGAAATCCTGGTCCATTTCCTCCATTTGGAAATGTCGGTGCTCCATATATGGCAACATTGTCTTTGCCTCAGTTAACCATCGGTTTGCTCGTGTGGTTGTTTTCAACCTCGGTGGTATCGAGCGTCATGACTCCTGTTCCACCGTCTTCTTCGTCTAAACCACGGCACGATGATTCCAAGGTTGAGCCTACGCCTTCTTCCCCTATTTCTTCCTCCTCCTCTCCTCCTTCGCCTGGTGAAAGTTTTACATCTAGTAACCAGGAGACTAAGAAGAAGAAGATGAAGAAGAAGAAGAAGTCCGATAAACGTGAGGCCACCTGTGCAGCTACTGCTCCGAGTACATCTCAGGTCGGAACACCTTCTGCTCCTCCGCAGAAGGTTAAGTTTCCTTGTAAATTGTGCAAGGGTGTCCATCTTCTTCGTGATTGCCCTGGCATTCCTAGGATCTTAGAAGTATGGTCCCACAATCTGGCTCATCCCTCATTGTCCTCTGAAGCTCATGGCAATGCTACCCTATCAACTGGCAACGGTAAGAAGAAAGGGAAGATTCGATTCCCCTGTAGACTGTGTGAAGGCAACCATCCCCTTCACCTTTGTCCACTCATGGATAAAGCTTCCGCCATTTTGGAAAGTCTTACAGCTTCTTCACCCCAACTTCTCGTTGGTTATCAAAGGCTCTCTTCAGACCCTCTCCCCGTCGAAAAAAAGATTGACTTAGATTCTTCTCTTGTCCGTCCTCCTCTTTCTGAGCCTGGTCGTGCTAAGCCTATTCCAGACCAACCCTTGGTCGGGGAGAGTGTCAACTTGGGTTCACCACCTGTTGATCACTCTGTTTCAGAAGAGTGTCATGCTCATGTTCTTCTCATCTCGTCAGATTCTCCTGAGTCTGAAAACGACCCTCCTATCCCTGCTGGTCAAGAGAGTCCTTCAACGGTTCTTGTAGAGCAAGTAGTTCGGTCATTTCCTTCCACTGGAGTCATTTGACTGCATTCCACCTTCCATCCCATGTGCCTTTCCAGATTACAGTACATACCTATGATAAGGTAGTACCTGGCACTGTCTTGGATGAGGGTGTGTCAGTTAGTCTCATGCCTTTCACTACTTGGCAAGCTTTGGGCTCCCCATAGCTTATGCCAGTCATGCAGAATCTGTTAGCGTTTGACGGAGGAACCAGTCAACCGCTAGGGATCCTTCTGAAGTTTCCTGTTACTTTGGGAGGCAAAACCATCTATATAGATGTACTGGTTGTCCAAGGTGCTTTATATTTCATTCTTCTCCTTGGCCGTGACTATGTTTATGCCATGGGGGCCCTCGTCTCTTCACTTTTCCGTGTGGTTTGTTTTCCACACGATGGAAGAATGGTGACTATTGATCAATTATCATTCTTTAGTCCCCCGGTGCCTCCTGCGGAGCTGTCATCCCCTCTCGGTTCTTGCTCGCAAGCAGTACCTTCCTTGCCACAGGTTAATTATGTGGCCACTCGTTCCGTCTCCGCCTCTGCTGACGATCATGCAGATGGTCTCATACATCATGTATTGGGGACATTAGAACCTGATCTGTCATTTGTGCCTCATGGCATGTGTTCCTCCTAGAGCACATTTTTTCCATCTAGTGAAGACCTCTTGGGAGCCATGATCTCATCTGGCTCATGAATAGGAGTTCCGAGCACAGTTCCTTGTCTTGTGTCAAGCTCGTTAAAAAATGAAACAAGGAGTCTCGAGCATAGTTCCTGATCTTGTGTCAAGCTTGTTAAAAAATGAAACAAGGGTTATGAGGATAGTTCTTTTATTGTGCCAACCTCATTAAAAAATGAAACAACTCCCTTTCCAAATCGAGTCTTTGCTTAAGATCTCGTAAATTCCAAGTCGAGTCTTTCCAAGATCTCGAAAGTGAATCTTCATTCCATCCACCTTGTTGAATGCAATGAAGCTTGGGGGGCATGTACCTCATTTTGCGTCATTATGCCTGGGGGCATGTGAACTTATAACAAGCATAGTTTTTTCGTTTCAAGCTTGTGTGAACATGAAACCGAATCCAAGCATAGTTCTCCATGGTTCAAGCTTGTGTAAAAATGAACCCATACCTGATTTACACCTCGTGATTGCCATTTTTATCTGCTAAATTCTGCTAGATGAGCCTTGGTTGTTTCATTCCATTGCCACCATCTCTTTGGCCGATCATATGCTTTCACTTGATTGTTTTTCCCTCTCCTGAGGAACCGCAATGATGAGTGGTTTTATTAGCCAGCCTCTTGACCATTATATGTTTTGAGCAGTTCCACCATTGCTGGAACCAGTTGCTACCCTTTAAACCACTCGTTCCTCCAGGATGAGTCTCCTTTAAGCTCTTTTCTGACTCGCAAAATATGAAAAGATAGCCGAGTTATCCCTTTTGACTCGTTAAACGAAATAAAAGGCAGTCTGCCTTAAGCTCTTTTCCGACCGTGTAAACATGAAAAGATTGTCGGACTTTTGTTGTTTCAAGTCTGATATCAGTTACGAAATGACGTGTCTTCGATCGCTTTTCTACTTTTTCGGGTCGAGATCACTAATCACGAAAAGTACTCCTTGATCGTAATGGTCAAGCGGTTCTTTCGAGTATTGTTTATACTTTTTCGAGCTCGAGAGACACAAATTTACGAAAAAGGACCCCCCTGGAGTTTTCTTTTCCGTGTCTTTTTCAAACTCCCTAAATATGAAAAAGACTCCGAGTTTTACCTATGTCGGACTCGTTAAACCTTGACGACATTGGACTCGTCACCATGACGAGACTTGAGCTTCTCCTCCCTAGGGCTCGTTAAACTATGACTAGGTTGGATTCAACCGAAGGTCAAACTTATATCGCAAGCATATGCTATCCCCTTCAAGCTTGTTTTCAAAAATAATTGGGGTACTCGCCAGCAATGGTGGGGAAAAATTTGGAAATCATCATTGATTGTCTATGGCAGCTAGTCACTCTTGAACATCGACACTTATGCTTCTTGTTGGGTTGGGACATCCATACATCGTCATTTGGCCTTCTACGGGTTTGGGTTGTCATTTAGCCTCATTCCATCTGATCCATGTTGTCTCCATTAAGCCTCTGATCCTTTGGTACCTGAATGCTGCCACCCTCTGGAGTCGTGTTGCCGACATGTTCAAGAGTATAATCCTTCTGCAGTTTACATCCTTGCTTTTTCCTCTGATACTCTGTTTCACCATCTACCACTTGTTCCTTGTCTCGTGTCGTTGATGGGGGAAACATTATGGCCCTCCTGCAAGGGATCGTCTCCTGTCGACATCAGCTCATTATCTAGGAGATTGATCTAGAGATCCCTTTTGGTACCTTGGAGCTTGCACGCCTTAATGGTAAGTTCTTCGTGCCTGACGGTCGACTTACATCATTGGTCGCCGATTGGGCGATTCCGCGTATGTTCGACTTCAGCTCATTCTTCACACTTCGTGGATTGTACTGGATAGTACCTTGAGAACCATTGGCATTATTGGTGGTTTCTCTCGCACTTGTTAATGGTTTACATCATCGACTGGTAATTAAGCGATTTTCTATCATGCTTGACTTTAGCGCCTCTATTCGCATGTTAGAATTTGTACTATGATTGGTTGGCTTCAAAACCCCAAACTTAGATCACATGCGTTCGGGTTGCGTGGATTGGTTAGTGATTACATGACTCATTAATGGATGGCTGCGACCATACCTGAGTCTTCATGAATGGCTGCAACCATACCTTTATCATTATCATGGTCTCATTAGTTGGATGGCTGCGTCCATACCACAGACCTAGTTCATATGTCTTTTGGATGGCTGTGTCCTTGCCTAGACTACATGTGTTTCACTATCAGAGATATCAGTTGTACTTGAGCCTGCGGGTACTTCCACATGGTGTTCCAGCTCAGTCAGTTTTGTAAAGAATTTCACCCCTCCCACTCTCTTGGGCTTCATACTTTAGGGGGCATCTGTTACAAAGTAATTTGTCACTGTCTTCACTCCCAGTCCATCTACTGTGTCATGTGTCCAAGTCAAACATGCTCATGTTGAACAAATGCTCTCTTAAGCTGCCAATTGACCCACTTTTCCTAAGTTATCTGCCTCATCGCGACTATGGACTTAATATACGCGCTGAAGGGCGCTCATAAACAGTCCATCCACGCTGCCAGAGGGAAGTACATCTGATTCCCACGATGGTCCGATTTCATGCTCTAGCGCGAGGTTTCTTATTATCTTCAGCGATGATCTGACTAGCTACATTGCTCACTCGCGATGTCAGCGCTGAATCTCAGTTATGTACCCGCGATGATCCAGATTGGGCGAATTTGTTCCAATAGTCGTCCTTCTGGATGACTCCATACTTGGTTGTTGGCCTAGTTTGTGTCGCCCTTCCTTCCTTGGTGTGGCAGTTCTGTCAATTGTGCTACCTTCCTTGGTGATAAGCTCTCTCTTCCACCTTTGATGGAGACTCCTTCTCCTATTTAAACACTCACTTTTGATATGATTAGCTAGTTGGTAGTTGGTAAATTCTTGGATTGAGCAGTGTTGTTAGTGCTTTTGATAGATAGCTGGTGTGGGTGTGATAAGTGTGAGAGTGTTGATAACTTGTGGAAGGTTGTGAAGAGCCATTGATTTTATGTAAAACTTATGAGTGAGAGAGAGACCTTTGTATGTTGGGAGATCCATCTTCAAAGAGTGAATGCTTGAAGAACATGCTGGCTGGATCCCTCTGAGAAGGCTTGTGACATCAAGAGTCCGATTGTAAGCTTACTCTTATTTCATTATTAATGCAATCAATGATGTTTTCCTATGTCTTGTATGTAATGTACTTGATATCTCATGACTTCTTGACTTTGTGAGTAAATAGATCATTGTTGTTTTCCGGTTACGTGCTTTGTTGTATTTCCTTTGCATTGTTTCAGGTTGATCACTCGTTGAGGAGAAGGAAGCGAAAGCTGGAGCAACGCAATGGAACTCCATCGACCACTGGTTGAGGTAGGCCTCCAACTTTGACTGTTTAAGGAAAGCTATTGTTGATCTGTCCTTGTTTGTGACTAGATCCACTCTAGGGCTAGAGGGGTTGCCTCTGTCCGTAGAGGGAACACTTTCCTACATCACAATAAGGATGATTTTGGTAACCATGATAAATGTACCCATATTGTCTAGTTCCAAGAGAATCTTGAAAAGGCTGAAATAGTTGTGTTTAAATATATTGGCCTTGATAAGGCATTTTCAGAATAGTATATTGACCAACATGGATCTATGTAATACTTTGGAAAGGTTTCCCAAAGGGATTTTGCATCATTCCAACATTGGGTTGACTGGTTGATACCTGGCTCATACCATATACAGGTTGACTTACTTGCATTTCAGGAATAGACTGACCAAGTGGCGGAGTTTACAATGCACCTTGAAGAGGCTGGGTAGGTGGGATTTGAGAGATCCCAGATACCGATGGAATAGGTCATGTTTAATGTGCATCCTGGACAGGTTGACTTACTTGAGATAAAACTTGGGTTGTTTGAGGCATAAATTGAATGGTTTGGAAAGTAGGAATCTAGGGTGTGATTAAGGCAGGTTGAAAAAGGGGAAGTTGATTCAAAACCAAACCAGGTTGAATAGGTAATGTGGGATTCCAAGGATTAGAAGCCATTCCCAAAAATGGAGGACTCGAATAGGAGAGAGCACCGACTTGTGACATTGAATCAAGAGATGGAGAAATAACAAGAACATGTTTCCCCCCTGCCAAGGAATAGGGAGAATGTGGAGGCAACTGCAGAGGGTACCCAGTATAGGATGGAGTAGATTGTTGTAGATGTTCCAATCCCAATCCACTAACAAATGAGCCATATTGTTGCTCCAAAGAAGGTTGGGGCGCAACAGGCTAAATGGATTATGAGGCTCTCATTAAAGAAGTACCCAACAACATTCCAGATGAAGATGACAAGGGAGAATTCCATGGAATAGTAGACGCACCAGAAAAGGTTCCAGATAATGAATGGTAGCCAGGTGCCACTAAGGGACCACCATATAAATGGGTTTATATTGAAGTTGCAAACATGGAAATAGATGCAACTTCAGTTGTATCACTCATAATAGAAGATACAGGTTGGGAAACTGTCATTGACTCAGTCATGGATAAACTTCCCAAAGAAGTTTGCTTAGGGAATCTCAAAGGTGAGTTGAAATGAGGGGTGCTATGTAAAGGATCTTGTATTGGAGTACGAGGAGTGAGGAAAGGATGAGATTGATAAAGAGGAGTCTCTCTTAAATGGACATGAGAGGAAGGTCGAGACTCTTTTGTAATTTCCTCAATAATCAAAAGATCAGGTGGAAGTTGTTCTCCATCGAGACTAAAATATACGGGTTGTGGTTGATTCAAAGGTAGAGGAAGAGAGGAAGAAGGCCCTGAAGTAACAAGCTCAGTTAATTGAGATTCCTCAGATTGTATAAAATCAGGTTGTGTACCTGAATCAGGAAATTTAGGTTCGATGACCTCAGGTAGTGAAGTTTCAAGGGCTTTAGTTTCAACTGCATCAGACTCACCAACTCGTAAAGATGTGATTTTGGGTTCACTAATTATGGGAAGTGACAATTCTAGTTGGTTGATTTCAAATGTAGTTCTATAAGAGGAAGCTTCCAAAGTACCAATTTCAGTAGTTTGCATCATTAATTCTTTTGACTACCAAGTGTTGACTATGGAGGTAGAGGAGGCAATCTTTGCATTCTACGTGAATGATGGGGGTGTTGAGGGTGTTCTTCCACGATGGTTTAATAAATTTTAGAACTTTAAGAACACAAAATAAAACAAATGGGTAATTAGATAGAAAAGGATTACCAAATCACTATGAACTATGGAATACCATTTCCAGTATGTGCTGGCAATTTCCTTGAATGTTGTGTTTGGTGTATCACAATGGACAAGGTGGTTGATTTAGATACCTATGGTGGGATAACAACCTATAGGGTACTTCGAAAATATTCCTAGAGGTGCGTCGAAGCGCAATCCATAGTAGTGTTTTCTAATGTGTCATGTGCAATAGGAAGTATTATGATATGGTTTTTATACATGGAGTGCAATCTGATATACCCACGAGTACATGGAGAATGATTTGATATACTTATGTACGTGTAATATCGACTAGCCCAAGAATGTAACGTAGACAAGTAACGACAACTCCTACATTTAAATACGTCAAAACACATCTCTGGCCTATACCTTTATGTGCGTCATTAATGTTCCAAATGCTCCTTAGATTGATCGAGTAAATTTTAAAAGTTCATCTTCAATTATGTTTCAGTTTCAAGGCTTATGGTATGATTTCACCTGAATTCCCTATAATGAAATCTAGCATGATAACAACAACTCTTTTATTTTCAATGAATATCTATCTATGAGAAGGAAGACACAAAGAATAATATAACAACCAAGCATGCATCAAACAAAGCTTCCTAAGTAGATCTTTTAATGCAACCTCCCCAATTCAAATTCAAACCCCTATATGCGATGCAAATAATGAATTTTTTTCTTTTCTTTCCTCTTAATTTTCAAATGCAATGAAAACTAAGATGCAACTAGGTCATTGATAAAATAAATTACACAAAATATGACTATAATATAAATTTATTCAAACTAATCAACAACCAGGCCAAATGTTTACAAAAGACCTAATTGATAAGAAGAAATTAAAACCAAACAAATTCTCATCAAAGGCTAATAAAATCAAATGCAAACATTATGCATTTTCAGTGCATTTTCAGAGACATAGACAAACTCAGAGACTCAAGAATTTTTTTCGACCAAATTAGAATAAAGAGCAAGGAAAAGGAATGCAAATTTTTTCATCCTAAAGGATCAACGCATGTGTAGAACATGAACCAGTGTGCATCATTGCACTGCCAGAGAGGAGAAGTTGTATTGGGTTGCTCTGTCTTAGACTAGAGACTGTGATGGGGCTAACTTGGTCAAAACACGACACAAGAAACCCTACCAAGCTCAACAATGCGTTTTCTTAAGGTCAATTACTGTCTGAATAAGTCAATTAAGTTCGCTTTGAAAGGTGAAAAAATGCTAAGGTTGAGGAAACCACTAAGGGAAATATCATTCACCAGTGGAGTCGCCAATTTGTTATATGAAAAATTCACTCATTTAGACAAAAATGAACTCCTTAGATCTAGTGGTATGATCTAGAACAATAGAGGGCAAAAAGATATATGTTTTCCTTAGAGAGATTAGAATACAAAAAAGAGACCTACCTGGAGTCTGTAGTAAGTCCTCCTCTTCTCCTTGCTTATAACCTCCAACTCTAGCTCCATGCACTATAAATGGAACCTGCAACAATGACTAAAATAAGCAAAGGAACTACAATATCCACATAGCATAATCCAATATATCTAATCAATGAATCAGAATGACACTGAAATACATAAGCATCAACATGACACAAGTATAGGAAAACAAATTGCTTTTTGTATTAATAAACAAAGGAGAGAGTTACAACCATATATAGAAGCTAACTTTGTAGATGTCTCCCCAATTGTCTTGTCCTTCCTTGCCACAAAGCAAATCTTCACGCTCAACCCCAATGCACAAATGTATCAATTCATTAAGCTCAAGGCAGCAACATGAGGGCATTAGTAATATCCAAAAGCCAACCCAGACTCTATGGGAGGCAGTAAATTTATAGGGTGAAAGTGGTAGTTTAGGATTTACCAATATAGGCTTGAGATCCACATATGAGGGAAGATAAGCTCTAGGGATAAGAGATAAGACCACTAGCGTAGGATCAAATAGAAATTAGAGATATCTATCCGTGGTAAATTGTTAAAAATGGTTAAAACCACCTTAGAAGATTATGGAAGGAGAAGATTTGAAAATATTTTTTAATTTTCGTGAAATTCTAGAATCAACACACCTGCAGAGTATAGCAAACTGCGTTGATCAACGCAGATGCTCAATTACAGAACTTGCAACCATTGCAGGTGGACATACATGCAAGGTGTGATGGGGCTAAAAACATGGTTTTTTTTATCAGAGAGACTTAGAAACTCAAACTTTGTAAAGAGATGATGCTTAGGGATTTGCAAAGGGATTATAACAAAGTGTTCAAGGATGTTGATTGATCCAGTTTTAAGGCCTATTGAATAGATGTGACAAAACATATTAGATAGTTGTGAATAAATAACCTAGGTGGAAGGGAATTAAACCCACTAGTTACCACTCAAGCTATTATCATTTGACTCTTTCCTTCTACTATTATACTAAAAAAACCCATGATAATAAATTAAATTACATTGAAAAGTGTTCTTAATTTAGAAACACGTTGAAGGGTGCAAAGTTGGATGATGGGAATATATCCAATAGTTGTAAGTCTTATTTTTATCATCATCATTTAATAATTTAATTATTCAACTATTAATTATAAGACAATTCTGTGGTCCGAGTGTTCTCTCTATCAAAAAAATGAGGAATATTCTTATAATGTTAACGTGGAATGTCCCTTCTTTCAAAATGTTTGGAATCTTTGCAAATTTGCTGGGCCATACAATATCTTGGTCTAGTTCAAACTTGAAGGAGGCTCGATGTTTGTGGTACACAAATCCTTTAAATAGGCCTTTCAAAGCCCCCCTTAATAATATGTTGGGGGTTTGGCTTGCTCTGAACAAGGTCATCTTTCAAAATTTGGTCGTGAATCCTTCACACACTATTGGTTTTTCTTTAGTCACATTGAGTCATTTTCCACAAGAAAAAGAGTCAGTTGCCCCTAAAGTTATCACTCTATAAATTATTGATCCGTCCAAACCTCAGGGTTACTTTAATGGTGCATCAATTGAAAATGGTTAGAAAAATGGGCGGTGGATTTTTCTTTCTTTCTTTCCCCAAATCACTTTTTTAAAGTCAACACAAGCTTTGGTTATGGTTCTAATAGTAAAGCGAAACTCGTTGCGTGCAAAAACCTGCTATTGTTTGCAAAGGTAAAAGGGTGTTCACAAATTCACATATTTTGAAGATTCAAAGCTTGCAATTAACTCGCTAAACGACATTATTTCCTACAATAATATTTTTATGAGGCCTATTATTGAGGAGATTTCTCGTATTATTTGTTCACTTATGTCTTTTTTCATGTTCACATATAGACATGGAAAGGAATCAGAACACATGCAATTTATCTAAAGTTAGCATCCATTTGGAGAAGGATTATTGGATCATAGTTGAAGAGAAGAATGATCACTCTGAAGAGTCTCAGTGATGCATGCTACAGGTCCAACTTTTGAGGACAACAGGTTCCAGTACATGACTTCAAAATCTTTTTGCGAGATTGAACTAGAAGACTATTCTATAATCATCTTTACTCCTTTTGTGGCAGAGATTCTCTCAGATTTTTTGAGAGTTTTTTTGCTATCTTTATGAAACAAGGAAGTTATTCCTTTTTATATCTATGTACAATTTATATTGCAAACTTGAATTTCTTGTTTCCAACCTTTGATGTTAAGATAATTTTGTTAGTTTTTATTCTCATTAGGTAAATACCTTGATAGCCATATATTTATTAATTATTATTCTAAATTGTGAGGATTATCTTTATCCTCTAATATGCTTTTATAATTTTTTGATTGCTATAAAATATTTTTAAAATTTTAAAATACACCTATCAAATATATTTTTAACATATCACTATAACAATATTACATATTTTCTTAAAAAAAAAAAAAAAAAATTAATAATTATACAACCAACTAATAATACTCCTCCCATATTCTCTCCATATATATTATATCCGTATAAATTATAAAAACTAACCTTTAGAAACTCATGAAATTAATAAGTAAAAACTACCATTAAAATATCACCAAAGTCACACTAAATGATCTCACAAAGCCATGAAACTTTTTTCAAGCTCCACTAATTCATCTCAAGTGAAATCTTATAAGAGTAGAGTATGCCAGCATACTTTGTTTGGATTTGGTGGCAATATTATATTTTATTCAATTATTTAATTAAATTATTTTTTTAAAACATGTCTTGTTTTAATAAATTTTAACCATTTTGGAAAATGGTTAAGAAATTTTAATTTAATTTATAAGAATATTAAATAATAAAAATAATTAAATTTTTTAATTAATTTTATTTTAATAAATATTATTGCATCTAAATTTTCCAAATTTTATATTTAATACAGAATAATAAAAATTACTAAATTAAATTGTTATGTTGAAAATATATTAATTTAATTATAATCTTAAACGAAAACAATTTTTCATCAAATGTTATTTCCACTTAATTTATTATTTAAATTATTTTTATTAAATATATTAAATTAATATTATAAAAAATCTTTAAAAACTTAAATTATAAAAAGTTCACACAGTTGCAAAACCTCCTATCAATAAATTTAACTAAACATATGCCAAGGAATACTCCAAACATAAAACAGCTAAAGTACAACTATTTAAAGAAATGTGTGTTATGAAAAAAATATTATATTTAAAATAAATATTTTATATAAAAATAATATTATTACGAGCTTAAGTCAACTACTAAGGAATGTGGGTTATTGGAAATAATATTATTTATTTAAATATGTTATATACAAATATATTTTTTAACCATTTATATGAATAATATTTTTTTTAAATAAATGCCTTGTATGAAAATTCCCAACTTTTGGAAATCATAAATACATAATTAAACTTATATTAAGTAAAATATAAAAATAATAAAATATGAGTAAAGAATACATATAGTTCCACTTCAAATAATAAATCACTTAAATAAATAAATTAATAAATTATTATTTCTTACAAAGGAAAAGACATGCAACCATTAACTATCAAAATTAAGTTAAAAAATGTGAATCACTCATTAATTAAATTAAAGACACATTCACCCATTATTACAAACTCGACAATCCTACGTCATAATCATAGTGGAAGAAATGAGCAGAGACCATAATACTATTCAAAATTGATAGGGTTATTCAACTTTAATGCCCACGTTTGACCCGCTTTAATCGTAGATTTGCAGTGACCTAATTATCGGTCTCGCTATTTCTGTTTCTTCCCCTCAATTGTTTCGCACTGCATTGTATCGCCAGGTCGCGAGATTGCCCCTCGGTGGAGCTGAACTGGCCGGCCAGTAACACTTGCAGCCAGACGCTCCATTGAATCTTTCCCCCCTCGGGCACGAGCTATTGCGGTATCTTCTCTATCATTTTTTCGTTGAATTTATACCTTTTTCCAATTAAAAATAAAATTCGTTTGGTCAGAGGACCTGGAATACAAAAGGCATTGCACATTCCCTGAAATCTTTTTATTTAATCGATATAAAAGATGATTCCCAGAGCATCTTACATCTATCTGTTCACGATCCTTTTTTTGGGTTGAAAATTTGCAGTTTTTAGCTTATTTTGGAATTTCAGAAAGCATTTATTTCGGTTTCTCAGATATGTTATTGGGAGTTCTTCTGGGTCATCTGGGTTTTTCAATCGTCTTCTTCGATACTGTTTTATTTTTTGAAGTATTCTTTAAAATATATAATATGTGTGTTTGGGGGAATAATTAATTCGTGTCTTTATCTCTGCATTGTGCTGATGGATGACTGAAAATGGAAGATCTATCGGAGAGATGGGCAAGGGACCTGGATTGTTTTCCAACATCGGGAAGAAGGCCAGAGGTAAGCAGCGATCGTATTTATGTGTTAAATTTTCAATGACATTAAAAGAAATCCTTTATCCTTTAGCCCTATTCTTTTTATTTCGCTGTCTCTATGATGTATTAATAAATATGTGCTGAATAGGACAACCAATCCATCCCTCCTTCACTTGCAAAGGAAGGTCTATCAATTCAACTCTCGCATGCTTTTATACATTTAAAGACAAATTACTTTTAACTTTAAGAATATAATAGCTACCCATTTCGAAGGGCAGAAGATCTCTTGCTACAAATTGCCACTTGTTGTCCTAGTTCTAACATATTATTAAATGAATTGATGGTGTTCCAAAGAAATCATCCTCCTTTCTCACATTTAGATCGTTTCACTCTTATATAAGTGGTTTCATTCTTCGTTGAGTCTGTTGAGTCAAACTCTCCTTGGCCTTGTTGACGAGCCTAGTTAACTAGGTCTTAAGTTTCCGCTCACCAGCAAACTCGTCAGCTGCAAGTCAGATTTGTCAGTACTTGCCAGTCAGATCCTTACTGGCGAGTAACTTGCGGGTAATTCGCTGCTGAGCAGATTGAAAAACCTGCCGGCATAAAAAATAAATGCCAAAAAGGAAATGAAAAATGCTCGTTTTGAATGGTTTCTGGTGCCAAGATTTAAAAAAAATAAATGCCAAAAAGGAAATGAAAAATGCTCGTTTTGAATGGTTTATGTTACCAAGATTTTTTGAGCCCGAGGCGACCTGTTGCACTGCAACCTCTCTGAATTGTTCGCGAAGTCAAGTTTCTCATCATGTCAGTTTCATTTAACAAACAACTCTGTTCCGCTAGTTGATTATAACTTTGAATAAGTAAATCAGGAAAGCTTTTCTCCATCACTGGCACCAAGCGAATAAGGCACTGACAAATTGATGAGTAGCTATAAGTTAGAATGTATCGTGAATCAAATGACAAATGCCTTCCAATGCAATGTATGCTATATAGGATTGGTTTCTCCTTATAACCAAAACTATTGAAGCCGTGCTTGCTTGAACGTTGGATTTATCTTAGTACCTACATGCTTATTCTCTGATTAGGACTTTGCTCTTTAAAGTATGGCTGCTGGATTAACAGCAGTGGCATACAGCTTAGTAGCCTTTTATGTTTGTAACTTAAGTCATTCTTTCTCCCGTATGGTTGATTGTGAGCACTGAGCATTCATTTCTTCTTGCATTCTATGTTGTTCAAGATATACAGTTTCCTCGATTTCTAAAATTAGCTATATAACTCATTTGAAATATGAAAATATCTCTTTGCAGCAAAACACTTAACGACCAGCAACCTTTAACCTTCTCAGCACTTGGTGAGCACACTGAGAATTTTAAGCAAAAATACTTGTTCACAAATGCCTTTTTGATGCTATGCTAAGGGCAAAATTGAAAAATATCTTTTGATTGCACATTCGTCTACTTAATAGCTCTGGTAAATAACATAATAATCTTAAACGTGCTTTGCACAAACAATTACATAATAATCTTAAACGTGCTTTGCACAAACAATTTGTCGAGGGTTGAATATTTTTAGGATTGATGTTTTTCCATCGAAAATGCTCCACATAGTTGCTGTCACAGTCAAACCATTTGGACTACAATTGTTATCAGTATTTCCAATTCGGACTGAGTTGACTCAGACTCAGTCAACTTGGCCAAGTTGACCACTGCCCATATTGACTCGGCCAATGAATCTGTTCGGAGGGCTGGTTTGGTACCGAACTGGCCCTACTCAGCCGAGTTTGTACCTTTATCTTTCCTGTTTATTTTTTTGCTTAAATTTTTAACATTACCATTAATTGTTTAAACTTTAGGATGTTTGAGAGTTGTTCCAACCTCATCGGACTTCATGTGGAGAAAGTTGATATCCCATTTTTGAAAGTCAGCAGACAGTTTTCAGGATTTCAGGAACACCAAGCCCTTTAAGTACCTTGATATTCATGGTATTGATTGTTGAACTCTTTTGCCATGGCCTTAGCACAAATGTACCCTTCATTTAAACCAAAATCACTGGTTAGGCATGTCAAGCTTTTTTAACCAATTTCTTCAAAATAGGGTGGTGTTGACTGATGTTTTTCAATGATTGAGGTAGAGGCAATGGCTAGACAAGAGGCAAAGGGTGATTCTGGATCCCGATATAAGCGGTGGTGGAACATTGCTTGTCATTTAAATGTTCTTGCTCATTTATCCATAATGCTTTCTTTCAAAATTTCAATAATTTTTTGGAATCATGGTTTGGAATCTTTAAAATATTTTTTTTATAAATTGAATCATTGAAATCAAATTGGTCTGAGACAATCGAAGTCCGAGTCTGAGTCCAAGTTGACCCTCAATTGATACTGACTCCGAGTCTGAGTTTTAAAACATTGATTATTGTACCTCTTCTTTACAAGTATTCCTGATGCATAGCCACTGGGGTTTGCATGTGTAGGTGCAGCATTTTAAGAAATTGTGTTTCCCAATTCGTGCATGAGACACCATATCCATATGAAGAAATAAATCCATGGATAATATAAAGAAAAACACTTATTGCTTAAAACATTGCAAAAGATATTTCATGATTCAAAGACTTTACAAATTTACAAGTTGATGTGATATGTCTGGCTACCTATGCCAATGTACAATATCAAAGGCAATGCCCAAAACTGGAAACCTATAATCCTGAACATCACTTGCCAAGATTGAATATCATAAACCAAAACTGGAAATGGTATATCGGATATCTGCTGACCTGCAGTAGTCTTTAAGTCAAAAACCAAAACTGAAGCTGTATTAATTTTTAAATATATTTTATTTTCTCTGCTTCCTGCTGTTCACTATTTTGTGGCTAAGTGCTATGGATAAGTGCGAAGGACTGAAAACATAAATGATATAGCTTATTTAATATATTCCTGAACATCGTTTGCCAAGATTCATGCCTTAAGCCAAAACTAGAAATACAAACGGTTTTGTCTTTGAAGACATGCTTGAGTATGTTATGGCTGGGTAGGTTTAGGGTAAAGTTTTTCTTTTTCTGTTGCACAGGAAAATAAGCTTGCCTAGTAAACCACCATGAACAGACCTTTGTACAACAGATTATGTATCCCTCAACAGGGGAATCACAAATACTGATAGTAAATCATATTTGTATTTACAACAGTCTTACCTTTCTAACTAATTATCTATGCAGGTAACCTCTAGAGTCTACAGGGTAGAACTAATTCCATACGCATTATAACAAAACCATAAACGGATATTTTGAAAAAGCTGTTTCAACAGAAATAGTTGCATGCATGCATATACTAATTTCCTCTGCTTCCCTGGCCCTTTGAGTTCTGCCAGTCCTTTATCTGTAGTGGCCATGGCGGACCCCACAAGCTATGGCGAGAATGGGGTTGCCTCGAAGAAGGGTATTTACGTTTGAACCCTGAGCTTTGCCAGCTCAAAATCAAAATCCTGTGGCATGAAAGATGGTTAGGAGATCCGGCCATCTTTCTTCCTTCTGTGGCATGGCTTGTTTAGATTGCTTCATCTTTGACACTATATATTTTGGCAGAGGGTTCAGCCATTATGGATACACCCCCATTTTGTGCCAATGTTTTGCTCTTTAGTTTTATATTTCTGCTTTAGGAAGGATATGCCCTAGGCATTTTTATTTTTCTATTTTTATTTGTAATATTTTCAAACTCCTTTGACCTATTTTGATTATCAGTGGACATTGATATTCTTTTTTTCTTTCATCTTTAGGTCCTAAACCTGAACCTCTTACATTGCACAACACTAGCTTTGTTTGGAATGTTTTGGTATTTTGATAATTCTGCTGTTATAAACCTGATGCATAAAATAGAATGAAAAATTTGCATGCCCGCCAGATACCAATTATAGGCATGGAGGATAACTCTCAAAGTGTCAAAAATAATAATGGGTTACACAATAAACCCTTATACATTATGAAAACAACTCCCAAGTACCAAATAAACCATGTACATCCATATATCCAAATTGTAATTCCATCTATGACTATATTAACCTCTATGTATACAAATTTTCACTCGTTGTACATGTGGGCTTGCTATCAAGCTGATCTACTATTACATATATATTTAAATCCATATATATTCCCATTTTTATTGTTGTATTACATATATATTTAACTCCATATATATTCCTATTACACCTATATATTTAACTCCATATATATTCCCCTTTAACTTAACTTTGAAATGCCCCTTCCACAGAGATATTTGTATTTGTCCCTTGGGCATGCTGTTATTTTCAATCCAGCTCTGTAAGGGTTTTTACGATAGCCATAACTTATGAATTTGTTGATATTTGTCTTGGTTCATGTTTGTGTTCATGCTTGGCAATCATAAAGTCTGGAAAAAATTTGGTATTGTAAAATTATGTGATAAAATTTGGGATCAAGCACAAGGAAATGTGTAATTCAAATTTAAACTAATTAATTTAACTTCAGTTCAAATCTTAGCTAATTCAATTTACTTGAATAAATTTGACTAACTTCAACAAATTTGTTCAGGAGTGTATAATATTCACCAAATTTTGAGATCTATCGATAAAATTTAGTGTATTTGGTGACTAGTTGTCAATTCGGGTATCTGGATTTTTGTCTTGAGGGCATGTGTTTTGAAGGGAAATATTGGGCCCTCCTTTGTCATCTCTAAGTAATCATTCACGACTTCCTTTGGGGTCAGTTTGTAATCATTCAAGAGTTTTTTTGTGGTCAGTGTATTAAACCATTTACTAGATGAAAAGGCTTGTGATTCTTCCTCCATTATCTTGCTTTAAGGGATCTACTTTGCAGTCCTTGTCATGTCATATTTAAATGGAGGGGGTAATTTTTTTTCAAATTATTTTATTTGATTTCGTTTTTTTATGAGGTAACATATCTTGGGGGAAATCTTCCAAGCACTTTCCCTCATATTGAGGATGGTACCTAGGGTAAATCCTAGATTCTTCAGGGCACAAGGCTAGGTTAACAACTCATGACTAGATTAGATATTGTTCATCAACAATTGGCTCACTAAGAGCAACATGTCACAAAGTGGGATTTGAACGAGTGGGGAGGGTAACAACTTTTCCTCACTACTACTTAAGCTAAACCTAATTTATTAAATTTTCTAAACCCCAGTAAATGACAAATTATTTCCTAGCAAAATCCCTCGCTGATTTTAATTTTTTCTTTTAGCTTGCTGAACAAAATGTACTACTGGGATTTTAACTAATAAATTTAATTTTCAGTGGAAGCAAAATAAACAGCCAATCTCATTGCATGAATACCCATAAAAAATTGTCCTTCAAAACTCAGCTTCTCATTCAAATAACTTCCAAGCTTACAATGGCTTTACCAACTTGGGAAAATTTTCCCACTGAAAAATATACAAGCTACAAGAATATTCATAAATTCTTTGGAGAAATTCTGGGCACCTGTACGGGCTGTACGACCCTCTGAAATTTTCTGGATTGACCCCTTGTCTTGCAAATTTGCTGCTGCACCTGTATGACCATGCATGTATGGCTGTATGGCCTGCACTTGTGACTCATGCGCTGCTGTTATATGCCCTGCTCTCCCACATGTGATTCCCATGTGTGATTTGCGACATGTATGAGGTAGTGCTATTGTCCTGCGCCCTCCTGAATTTGCATGTGTGGTTTGGCCTCTGTAATTCTGCTGTACAGATCTGCTGTTGGTACCTGCTGGGAATGATCTCATGCTGCGGAAAAATCTCTTGCTGTTTTCTGTGGTACTTGGATGAAAAGCCTTCTTGACCCTAATCATTGAGATTTTCTTGTCTCACAATGTGTCCTCTCCTAGCCCAACTTTCTTTCTATAAGTTTGAGTTATAACTAAACCAACAACCATAATTTCCAAAGGATTGACGGTTGAGATTAAATCTCATCATCATTTGAGATCAACGATTGTGATTTTCATTTATCTAATTCACTAATGCAAATAACCTTTGCATTTCATTAGATTAACTTACTTTTCTTAAAAAAAGAAATTACTTTAATAAACAAAGTAATTGCTAAGGTTAAGAGTCAATTAGGTGACTTCCAGACTCCTTGACACATAGGCCTATGCAGAAGTACTTGCTTGAGCTACAAACATCAACACAATTGACATGGGGGTGGGGGGGAGTAATTTTCTTAGTCATTTGATTATGCAGTTCTAGGAACAATTCTTATAATTGTCAATTGTGGGTGGCATGAAGAGCACAAAATTGTACTTTTAAGAACCAACCTTGAGAGGAAGGCAAAGAATGAATGATGTATTTCTTGCAAGATGCACCCAAACCTTTACACACTAGCTTATTTTATAGTCATCTTGTTTTTTGCCCTAAACTCTTCCTACAGTCCACGTTGTTTTTGTTTTCAATTAGGATAAAGCTAACTTTAATTAGAAATCTTGTTTCATGTGTTTTTTTCGTTAAAACTTTCAAGGTTTGAAGTTCTCAATGGATTTTTTCCTTAACAAGGATGATTAGGCTTTTTTCATTAAATCTGCACCTGGAACGCAGGAAGAAACCCGGGAAAAGTTTACATGTGGTGTAGAGATGCTATCTGTTCTGAGTACATCTTTAATGGAGATTCAAAAATTTCTTCTATGTGCCTACCTTGATCATACATGAAACAAAAATTGCTGCAACTATAGATTCTACAAAATTGCCACAGACCAGGACACATTTGCATTGTGATGTCATGGATTAACTAGGCGGGTCGGTGATGCGATCCTTATCTGCATTTCTCTAGGTTTGAAAATTTGCATATTGGCAATGGAACCAATCCATTTATTCTTTTAACCGACTTAACAGTGCTTTCTGCTTCTGGAATTCTTCACAGAGGAAGAGGATGTGCTCTGATTGCTGGTTTACATGTTGCTTAATATCATTGATTTTCGGATTCCCTTCAATTTGTGGGTGAGGGCAGAGCGGGCATTGATATGCCCCCCCAAAGCCTGAGGTGGTGTATCTCGATTTGCCATGTCTTCCCGATGAACTAAAGACCGGTCCCATGATGCAGTAATCTTTTGTGGGTGAAATAAAGCAGAGAGAATAAAAACAGAGGATGACTGATAGATTTGTTTCAAAGATGCAATACTGTCACGCCTGAAGAAGAAGATGGCTTGACCCAAGAAGTCCCTTAACACGCCGCTGACCCTCTGAGGAGAAAGCTAATATATCATATGCTGGTGAGAATGAAGAGCCCATCTTGTGCAGGCCTTTCTCAATCCCAAAGAGAAATTTATGGGCACTCCACGCTGGTTTTCTGGACTATTAACCTTTTCAATTGCAACCGATGAGGACGAGCCAACCACCAAATTGAGAGCCTAATCATTCCACACTTGGATGATGAAGAGGATAGGCACTGCACCTTCACACCTGCACAGTCACCTGCAGCTGTGGTGACTGTTCTCCGTTTCGGTTGATTTATTTCGATTGCTCACATTTTCAAAATTTCGATCTGACTGAGAGCTTCGACCTTGAAGGCCTCATCTATGCAGGTGAAATCCCACGCTTCAGGATATCTGTCATTCCTCCTTGTTTTGATTACAATCAGTCTGGATACCTTCAGAATAGAGGCCAAGGCGTGGGAGGAGATCCATTTTCAGCATGTATCTGTCCTTGCAGCTTGCATGACATCAGCTAGCGAAATGCCAGACTGATGACATTCATTCATTCTGCGATACATAATGCAGTTTCGACGCCATCATCTGAACTTGATATTGATTAGGAGAGAGATGCAGGAAATTGAAAGAGATAGAGGAGGCAATTTATAGTTTATGACTTTATGTCTATTTGATCTTTGTTCTTGTTTCCAAATGTCCTTTTAGGAAGGGAAGGTCCAAAGTGCATACTTATGCTCTTCATGGGACAACTTGCCAGCTTGTTGAGCCATTCATCTCCCATTGGCCTGCTTCTAGCTGCCATGTCGTGTTAGCTTGCAAGTCTGCCTCCTTATTTTTCCCTCTCAGGATATGAAAATAAGATTTAGAAGAGAAGTTCTTCAACAAGGCTTTGATTCTGTAAAGGAGGGAGATTTGATTGTTCGACAGATTAGAGCCTTTGAGGAGGTGCTGGATGGTAATGAGAGTCACCAATAATTACTATTGAGGAAACATTCCAATTCTTGGTTATCTGGAGGCCGCAAAACAGCTCATACATCTCCACAAGGTTGTTTGATCTATGGCCAAGCCCCCAGGCATACTTAACTCCCAGTTTTCCTTCGAGATTGAGAAGATTCCCTCCCCCTCCTGCCACCCTTGGATTCCTCTCAGAAGCTCCATCAAAAAACAAGATTCACGTCTTTTGTTGGGAGATCCATTCTGCAAATTCTTCATCAGGGAGTCTGAGTTTCCAATTCCTGATAATTGTGCATTCTCTTTGAACCGACTGGGGAAGAGTGGGATTATTGAATTCTGAACAGAGCGAGAGAGCTTTCATGGCATTGGATCTGGCAGAGATGTAGACATCTTCAAAAATTACACTAATTCTTGAAAGCCAAATTTGCCAACAGATAAATTTTGGAAGAGGACCAGATCCATTTCAAACCAGGCTTCCCATCAAAGGACCTAGAGTAATGTTGTGCCAACCATTAATGAAGGCTACAACATCAGAGGACTTTACTAGGCGGGGAGATAGTGGACCCAAGGCCAAAATCCATACATGAGAAGAGAAAGGACAAAAGAGGAAGAGATGGGGAATGTAATCTTCGTGTTGTTTGCAGAGAGGGCATTGAGAGGGGCCACAAATCCCTCTTTTTCTAAGGTTTTCTACGGTTAGAATTTTTTTATGAAGAAGGGTCCAACAAAATGTTTTTACCTGAGGAATAGCATTGTTTACCTAGAGTTTTTCCCATGTGGAGGATCTTGGCGGAATCTGCAATGAGAAAAGTAGCTCTTCATATTTGGTCTTCACACTTTATGAGTGTGCTTTCCTTCCTTGCTTGTCATTCTCCATTCGGTTTGTTGGTGCACAACCTAATAACCTAATTTTAAGAAGATCCACCCGACTCTTGAGATTAGGAGGGACATTCTCAAGGAGCCAGTCTTCCCATGTTCCATTTCCCTTCCATTTAGAAATGCCAGTGAGCGTCCTCTCTTGGATGTACTGATGAAGAGGCCTCAAGTCTTCAAAGTTGAGAAGAGGGGGACAATTCAGGATAGAATTTGTCCAGAGGTGAATTGAGGATCCATTTCTAGGGGTCCAACTGAGATGGCTTGTAATTATATTAGATCTTTCGAGGCTGCAATCAACTTCCAAGTTGGAGTGCAAAGGCGAGATGGAATACCCTGACCTTCTCTAATCGACTGCCCATATTTGCTCGAGAGGACTTTGACCCACTAGGTTCCTTATTTGTTCTTATTTTCCAAGCTAGCTTTGCACCTATAGCCTGGTTCATTAGAGCTGGGTCTCTGATCCCCAAGCCTCCATGGTCTTTTGGGGTGTAGATTGTGGCCTTCTTTATCAAATGGAACTTTTTGGTGTTACTTTTACTCCCTTCCCAGAGAAATTTGCGAATAACCTTCCCTAGAGCTTGTAGGATGGATTGAGGAGCTAGCAAGGCAAAAAAATGGTATAGAGGAATAACCGACTGAACTGATTTGATAAGAACAATTTGACCTGCAAGAGTGAGCCATTTAGCCCCCCATGACTGAAATTTATTTTTAATTTTCTTAATTACAAGTTGCCAAGTTTGAGAGGAGATAGATTTGAAACGGATAGGAATTCCTAGGTATTTGAAGTTTTTCCATCCCTCTATGGCATTGAATCCAAAAGTCGCTCGGATTTGGAGGTGCAAACCCGCCAAGATGTTCCAAGTAAATATTTGAGATTTAGCTGAATTGGTTAGCGCCCCCCCCCGTGTCATCCAAGAATTTATCCAAAATTGCTCTAAATCGCCTTGCTATAGTCATCGAGGCTCCACCCAACAAGATGGTATTGTTGGGGAATTGAGCATGATTTGCACTTTTGGTTGAAGGAGTGTATCACAAACTAGGAAGATGCTAGACGCTGCATCCATATTTAAGTCTCCTAGTCAGCGAGTCGACCATAAGAATGTACAGGAAAGGAGACAAGGGGCACCCTTGACGTAGGCCCCTAGAAGCTTGGAAGAATTCAGTGGCCTTGCCATTGATCTGGGAAGCGATCCATGGGGAGTTGATGCAAAGCAATATCCACTGGATGAAGTGTTGAAATATGTAACTAGGTTTGGTCTTCATAATGACATATGTAATCATGATTTTATGTATTTAATGAAAAGAGAAAAATAAATTTATTATTGTTATTCTCTTGAGGCATGGGTTTCATGCTCAAGGGAAATTTATTTTTAGGTCAAGCACCCTTTGAGTGCTTCTAGGTTTGTCATAAAGTCAATTGAGTCATTGTCATGTATTAAAGACCCATTTGGGCATGTTACATATTGTAAAGAAAATTTAATTGAGTCAAAATAGAGTCAACAGACCCTCCAAGACCTTGTCATGGCACACAGATCAAGTTGGCCTACATGAAGGGACAAGTCGGCCTAAAGATAGCAATTTGTACCCCTCACAAGCCTATAAATAAGAAGAAATTTGACCTCATTTGCACACTCACTCAAGCAAGTTCGATTTCTCAAGATAGAAGTTGGAAAACAACGAAGAAGATCAAAGTTTTGGGCCTCTCTCTCTCTCTCTCTCTTTTGTTAGGGTTTCTACAGTTGTAGAAGAATTTGCTGGGCTAGACGAAGTTGTAGAAGAATTTGCCGTGCTAGACAAAGTTGCAGAAGAATTTGCTGGGCTAAACGAAGTTGCGGAAGAATTTGCTAGGCTAGACGAAGTTGCAAAAGAATTTGCTGGGCTAGACGAAGTTGCAGAAGAAGTTGCTTGATAGGTCGAAGTTGCAGAAGCAAGTTGTTGGATAGGTCGAAGTTGCAAAAGAAGCTGCTGGACAAGTCGAAGTTTTAAAAGAAGTTGTTGAAGGTCAAAAGCAAGGCGTGACTTAAAGGTTCTTGGTCAAGGGTCAAAGATCATGGAATTTGTCAACTGAAGGTCTATAAGAAGAGAGAATTTTGGTGGGTTTTCCTCTCAGCTGGAGAGGTTTTGGCCCTGGCTGATCGCCTACATCTTGTGTCCTATTGTCTCATTGATTTTATTGTTTGGTAGTTGTTGGATGATAAAGAACACTAATAATAATCAAGTGAAAGAACCTAATCAAGTTAAGTAAAAATACATCACAAGCAATTATCAAAGTAAGAGAAATCACCTAATTTAGCTGCCCCTAGATTTCTCAACATGGTATTAGAGCTAAGGTGGCAAGTCAAGGAAAGGGTAGCTCAATAAAGGACACTCAAGGATTGAAGAAAAGCATCTAAGAAGCATTAAGAAGTTTAATCAAGAGAGAAAAAGCATATAAGAAGCATTAAGAAGTTCGATCAAGAGAGAAAAAGCATCTAAGAAGCATTAAGAAGTTCGATCAAGAGAGAAAAAGAGGTCTAATACCTAACAAAGAAAGAAGAAGGAGAAGTGAAGGATCTTAGATCTGTATTTGGACTATATTCCTCCACACGTGAAGATTAGGGCTTCACCTTACAACGAAAAATTCTGAAGTATAAGTTACTCCAAGAAAGCAAAGTTTTGGGGCAAAAAGAAATCTCCCTTGCAAGCGAAATTAATAAGAAGAAGGTTCCATCTCAAGCGACGAAGAAAGGAGACAAATCCATCCATCTTCTAGTCACACGTATGAACTAGGGTTTCTTCAAAAGAAGTCGAAATTGCAAGTCCTGCAACAAGAAGCCGAAATTCTGAAGAAGGGTCGAAATCTGAAGTTGTAAGTTTAACAAGCGTGAACTAAGAAGACCTCAAAACCCTAGCTAATCCATAGAAGAACTACACATTGAAGCATGTAAGAGTCTCTACATTCTAGAGAAGGAGGAAGAAGCGTAATCATCATCATTGAGGAATCAAGGTGATATCCCTCTCGTTGGAGGATCTCTTTTGAAGGAAGACATATTCATCAAGAAGACATCTTCTATCATCATCAAAATCGAGAAGGCATCAAGTTGAAGATATTAACATCAAGGAGCATCTTCACTTGACAAGTAAGTATCTTTACATCTATATTTGAATCTGTCAGAATGACTTCATATTGCAAGGAAAGCAACAAATTGGTTGGGTCGTCAAACTTTCTTGCATGGAAGAAAAGGATAAATTTAATCGTCATAGAAAATGAAGTCATTGAGCATGTTAAGGGTTCAGTCACTAAACCTCCAAAGGAAGAAGCTCAAGCTCTAACAAAAAATGCATGAAAAGGGAAATAAGTGCTCAAAGGATTCTTATAGAATTAAGGATCCCCTCATTCCGTATGTAGCAAAGTTAGAGACATCAAAAGAAATCTACGAGAAGTTAGTAGAATTATTCTCTGTAAGCAACGCTAAAGAAGTCATATAAAGATATCAAAGGAAGAAGGAATAGCCTCATACTTCATGAGGGTGTCAGAAATATGAGACCAACTGCAAGAGTTGGGTGAAATAATGTCCAACAAAGAAATGGCCACTTTGATGCTCAATGAATCAAGCATCTATAGAAGATTGAAGAAACTAGGTTAAAAGCAAAAAGTGATGTGGTACCAGGTGAACAAGTTCAAGCATTTGCTACCTTGACTAAGAGAAAAGGAAGGTTGGAAGGATATGTCGAAGATCCAATGCTATGACTATTAGGAATATGGGCATCACAAGAGAGATTGTCCGAAATTCAAGAAGGACAACAAGAAGAAAGAAAGAAATGAAGCTCATATCACCGAAGAAGTGGAAGAACCCGATGAGAAGAAATCCAAAGGGATAGATCTTCACAATTAGGGTTCCTCCAATACATAGCAAGGAGAAATGGAAGGTGAAATGACCTCCACCATGGTAGTCAAGATAAGGAGCATTATGACGAGATTTATCTGAATAGAGGATGGCATCATACTAGAAGCATAAAATTAAAGCAAGAGCTCATGACATCATAGCTAAAGTAGGACTCTATATGGTTGCAACAGTTATAATAGAAAGAGTGTAGCTCTTGGTAACCTCATTGAAAGCATAAGTAGTACTTATCGAAAAAGAAAAAGTCACCTAACACAGAAAGAGCTCATCATGTATCATCATCATTAGGAAGGAGAATTTGCAGGATGAGGATAATTAAGATCGTCCGTTAGAATGTTCATTAAAAGGCTCACCTCTCTTGGAAGAAGCAAGTGTCTCACTGAGAATTTCATCTTGTATGGGATTCATGGGATGATTTTAAAGGAGTGCAACAAGTCAAGTTGGTTGAAGTACTTTTAATCAAGGAAGTTGCCGAAGGAAGTCTAGATTGACCAAAAAGAAGAAATGAGTTATGTATGCATGTATTTGATAAGATTGAGTCATGTCATCATATAGTTGCAGATAGCATGAATGAATGCTCTACCTCATGAGCATGGTCGAAGACAAGGGATCTCTTTCCTTGGAAATATGCATGAAGGCATGGTTCACATATTAACTAGATGAAATTAACATAATATGTCCTCATATGGAATATGAGGTGGTTGACAAAAATAAACGAACTATGATTGAGAGTTCCTGGGAAGTAATATATGAATAAAGAGAAAACGAAGAGATCGTGAAAGATGCAACTATGGAGAAAGCAATCAACATCCGATGAATTTGATAGGACATTTCCATAGGAAAGGTATGAAGACCTTGATAAAGTTTGAAAAGAAAGAAGGCCCTTGACATTGAAAGTCTTGGAGATGTGTTTATGAATATGTAGGATGTTGATGTCTCTAGCAGCAGATGTTATGATGAAAGGCCATCACAAAAAGGTATTTTTGATTTTTGATTTTTGGTTTTTGAATAACATCTGGATAGGTTAATGCAGGGCTACCAAAAGAAGAGTGGTGGATGTCACCTATAACTAGCACTCATGTGGTATGATGGAATATCCTGATGGATACATGATGTGGAAAAGGTAGTTGTATGAAGACTAGATGTGGACAAGAAGATCACTTTCTGATGAGGAGGATGACATGACTGACATAAAGAAAGTGATGAATGGTTGATGCCCTACAAGATGAAGGCTCCATAAAAATGAAATTCATGACATCGAAGGTCCCATGATCTCCACCTAGAGCAGAAAGTTGCTGGAAGCAAGTCCCTGGTTAAGAGGGAGCTTGGGTACATTGCTTTTATAGGAATGGGTAGATTCCTTCATAGGAATGGGTAGATTCCTTCATAGGAATGGGTATATCCTCCCTGGTTGAGAGGGAGAGATAGACACATCATTCTTGTCTTCACTTGGGAAGAAAATAATGGAGGATTGGGTAAGCATCTGGCATTCGATACTCTTTGAGGATGTGGTAGGGCATCCAAGATAAGAGGAGTCTTGAAGGACCGATATTCCTTGAGGACTGTGAATCCATCATAAGAATAGTCCTGGGAGGACATATCTTGTGAACACCTGGGTGGGTATGTTCCTTGAGAGACAATGATGAAGGTGTCTTAAAATCATTGGTCTTGCCAGCATTGTGCTCTGATCTTGTGGAGAGATAGAGCTGTTAGTCAAGGCCTTGCTATGTGACAATGGTGGTTGATATGATGCTAAACATATGGGTTACCAATCCGACTCTTCTTATGAGAATTCTTCAGATTGAAAATGTCCAAGACTCAAGTACCTTGTATGGATTATGAATACCTCCCTAGTTAAGAGGGAGTGTTGAAATATGTAACTAGGTTCGGTATTCATAATGATATATGTAATCATGATTTTATGTATTTAATGAAAAGAGAAAAAGAAATTTATTATTGTTATTCTTGAGGCATGGGTTTCATGCTCAAGGGAAATTTACTTTTAGGTCAAACACTGTTTGAGTGCTTCTAGGTTTGTCATAAAGTCAATTGAGTCGTCATGTATTGAAGACCCATTTGGGCATGTTACATATTGTAAAGAAAATTTATTTGAGTCAAAATAGAGTCAAAAGACCCTCCAAGGCCTTGTCATGGCACAAAGATCAAGTCGGCCTACATGAATGGACAAGTCAACCTAAACCTAGCAATTCGTACCCCTCACAAGCCTATAAATAAGGAGAAATTTGACCTCATTTGCACACTCACTCAAGCAAGTTTTGGGTCTCTCTCTCTCTTTTGTTAGGGTTTCTACAGTGGCAGAAGAATTTGTTGGGCTAGACAAAGTTGCAGAAGAATTTGCTGGGCTAGACGAAGTTGCAGAAGAATTTACTAGGCTTAACAAAGTAGTAGACATAGTTGCAAAAGAATCTGCTAGGCTAGACGAAGTTGTAGAAGCAAGTTGCTGGATAGGTCGAAGTTGTAGAAGCAAGTTGCTGGATATGTCGAAGTTGTAGAAGCAAGTTGCTGGATAGGTCGAAGTTATAAAAGGTCAAAAGAAAGGCGTGACTTGGAGGTTCTTGGTCAGGGGTTAAAGGTCTTGGAATTTTTCAATTGAAGTTCTATAAGAAGAGAAATAATTTTGGTGAGTTTTCCTCTCAGTTGGAGAGGTTTTGGATTTGGCTGATCGCCTACACCTTGTGTCCTATTGTCTTATTGATTTTATTGTTTGGTAGCTTGATGATAAATAACACTAATAATAATCAAGTTAAGTAAAAATACATCACAAGTAGTTATCAAAGTAAGAGAAATCACCTAATCTAGCTGACTGTAGATTTCTCAACATGAAGGTACTGTTGAACCCTAGCCTACTCAATCTTTTGAAGAGGAACCCGTGCCTAACACGATCAAAAGCGTTCACCATATCCAGCTTGATGGCCATCCCTTTATCACTTATTGCTCTACTAGAAAAAATGGTCTCTTGCACCAAGATTATATTGTCGAAAATTTGCTTGCTTGGGACAAAGCCTCCTCGATTCTCAGATATGCTCGCAGTGAGGCGTTGCTTTAGTCTATCAACCAGGATTTTGGAGATTACTTTGTAGGAGGCATTGCATAGGGAGATGGGCTTGAATCTGTGGAAGGAGGAGGGGTTGTTTTCTTTGGGATTAAGGACATGAATGACGAATTTATTCCTCCTCCCATGCACTGATGCTTAAGTGAGTAGCTAATCTTTCAGCAGAAGTCCCTTTTGATGATGTCCCAAAAATTTTGATAGAAATTTGTTGAAAACCCGTCTGGCCCAATGGCTTTGTTTGAGTGGAAGGAGAAGACAATTCTTTGGATCTCTTCCTCAGATGGGAGGAGCATGAGCCTTCTGTTTATTTCCTCGGAGATAGCTTGATGCGTGTGTTCCAACATATAGAGCTCAACTTCCTCTAAGGAGGGAGCCTATTGGGAGTAGATATTTTTGAAGAAATCTATCATTGCTTCCTTTATTTGCTGAAAATCATTTATCTTGGTGCCATTCACTTCAATCTCCTGAATATTTATTTTCCTCTCCCATTTTTTTTGCTTGGTTGTGGAATTTTTTTAGTATTTTGATCTCCTCCCTAGAGCCACAAGCTACGATATTTGAGTCTCCATTTTTCTTCCTCATTTTTCAAGAGAGTGATATTTGTCAAAAAGGACCTTGCCCTGAGACAAAATATCCTCAGAGGTTCGCTTTGCCTACATGGGGGAGTGGAAGAGTTCAATGGATTTTTCTACTTCTTGGATGGAGGTCTGGCTGGTGAACTTAGAGGATTTCACCAAGGATTTAAGGTAGGTTTTCAACCTCTTAATCTTGGTTTCCCAGATCTGAATGCGATTGCCTTCAACTCTTGTGTGTCGAGACTGAGTAACCACTTCACGGAAGCTAGGGTTTTAGTTCAAGATGGTGTTGTATCTTAAAGGGATGGGGCCATAATTAATGGGAGAGGAAATATCAACACGAATGGGGCGGTGATCAGAGCTATTCCAGGGAAGGATAGAGGATTTGGCTAGATTATTGCAGCGAAGGAAGATGTCAGAGACAAGGAAATGGTCTAATCTAGCTTCTCAATGGAAATTTTGACCAATGCTTCAAGGGTGCATTGTGAACGTGTTGTTTGTGCTCCTTAGGCATAAAAAATCACAACAACACTCATACTAGCTCTTGCCTCCCCTTGTTTACAATGTCAAGTTTATGCATCTGTGCATGATTGTTGAATGCAATCTATTTTTTTCCTAGGAAGACCCATTGCGGAAACCCCTGGGCCCTTGCATTTTGTGGATGGTGCCTAGCGTAAATTCGTTGGCATTGATAATGGTGCTTGATCTTTTGGGAACATCGAGCGAGGCATGGAACAAAAGTAGGTAGCCCTAGGGTTGACCTTGAGACCTTGTTTGTGAGGTTCAAAGCACTCAACCACTCTAGCTAGCCCATTGGGCTAAATTCATTACAATCTATTATTGTTTGATGCTACACTCAAGCATATGGAAATGATAATCATTTTATATGTAAGTTTGTAATGCAAACTATCTTTCTAAGCATGGTAATTACTTTTGTTTTACATTAAGGGTGCCCCATTGGCCAATAGCTTTGATCATTGTGTAATATCGAAATCTTGGTGTGTTGTTGCTCTGATTTTCATAGAAAATAAGATGTTGTTGATTATTGTCCTTGTTATTGTTAGTTTTCTAATAAATAACAACTAATTTGAACAGTATTATGAGATGCAAGAACTAGAAATTGAATTGTGAAATTCATTGATCAAATATATTGAGTATTCTAACGAAATTGCAGCTGAAAATAAATTTATGAAGACACAAGCATACAATTAACAAAACACCAAAAATACCCCGGAAACCCAAACTGGGGAGAACCTGCTAATTTGTGTTTTATTGATCTGATTTGAAAAATCTCAGTAATTAAATTACAAATCACTTGGGAAAAATTTCCCTTCTTACTCTTTGTTCCTCAACAAAATATCCCACACACCCTAGACCAATTTGACCTCTCTCTTGCGCAGCTATACCAACTGTACAGGTTGAATTGCCTCTTTGTGCAAGCTATCCCGGCCTCCTTAAGTGATGCGCTCTACCTGATCTCAGTACTGATCTAGAACTATTTTCCTGAGCTCAAAACACAAATTCTCGCTAGTGCATAATCATATGATTCACGAAGTTTGTGCTCTTCTCTTTATAGGATTGAACTGCTCTTCATCTCAAGCGAACTGGCACCTTAAACCCAAGTCGAACTGCCTCACTGAACTCAAGTCTAACTCACATCTTGAACTCAAGCGAATTGATCTCTTGAACTCGAGTCAAACTACCTCAGTGAACTGAAGTGGAACTGAGGTAAAATCTCCATGCATGCTGAGTTCGCTTTAGTATTTTTGACTATAGGAAAATTAGATACTTTTCCTAAGTGAACACTAAGAGAAATTAAGACTGCGCCTTAGCTTCACATGTGGGTTCTTTTGCCAAATATAGTGCACTTCTAAATTTAGCAGAGCCCTTCCATCTCTAACTTCAATTAACACTCCCTCTTAGAATGCTTGTGAATCGTTTCATGAACTGCTTACATATAAAAATACATCAAAAGTACATACCTAAATGTCATCTGAATGCCCAGTATGTAGCCTCATTTGGCAAGTGAGAACTGAGATCCCATTTCTTTGTCTCATTGGATTTCCTGCCTCTTGTAAACGGTGGAGAGCTAAACTGCTTCCTTGTAGCTTTAACATATGATGGAGTGTGAAGTTCACCCTTGCTTCCTTTGGTCTTTGTTGCTTCCTGAATCAGAGGGGCATCCTTGCCAGTGGATTCCTGTTCTTGCATGCCCCATTCACTCTTTAACTCTTTTGTTTCTTCATGCACATGCAAAACTGCATTGTATGTCCTTGTCTTCCAAGGTCTCATGCAAAATTGCTTCATTGTGCTTGGTATTGGTTGTAGCTTCTGATGACTTCCTGCCTCCTTTTCATTGCTCTCCATGATCTCCTCTCTCTAATCTATGTGGTCCTTTGAGATGTCCAGTCGGTCATTCAGGACTGCAACCATATCAAAATAAGTCTAAAACCTGGCCAGATTTACAACAGTTTAGTGGGTGATGAATTTTTGACACATTTTTTGGGTTCTTCCTATGTGTTTTTAATGGCCTGGTCGTTTATGTGGCCAGGCTTGCCAAACACAGAGCTCTGGAACCAAAAGATTTAGTCATGAACTTGCCGAAGCTTAGCACTGAATATTCCTAGGGCAGATTCATTGTTGAAAATTCCAACATGGCAATTTTTATATTTTTGAGATATACTTGAAATATCCATCATTGAAACCAACGAAGCCAAATACATATATATGAGCATTTACAAAAAAGGGCAGAAAAGGGTATATGCCACAGAGTAGCTTATGGCTCAATGCCAAAACTTGAAATTGACAATCATCGCTTGTAGTCAGCAAGACAAAGTACAGGGAGTCTTTCCCTAACAAAAACAGATGCATGGTCTCTAAAGCAAAAACTGATACACTAGACAAATCACCCCTTTGCAAAACATAAGATGCCATCCAACGGACCAACATGATCTTGACCAACAATACAATAGAGAACCATATGGCCTAAACCATAAAACTTGACCCCATAATTAAGCTGCATAGGTGTGCTGGGGAGAGCACACTACCAAAGCCTTGAAATCCCAATGAACAAATTGTTGTTGGAAGGCGACCTTGAGAAGCAGTTGTGCATCCCAATGAAGTGAAGCAGAATCTCCAATCTGCCCAGTCACCTAATACCAGACAATGTGCACATTCACTGGGTTGGGTTTTTGGAAAAAAACATGCATCACAGACCAGAAAACAGTGCAGCATGAGTTTTTTCTGAAATGAGACTATGTCTGCAATGAACCTCTTCACTTGTCCAACATTGAGACAATAAATAGAGCCATATGCAAATTAATGCTGCTACAGCCTGTGAAGACATAGGCAAGTGACTGACACAATCCAAAACCTACAAGGCCTAGGTGAACCACTGCTGCCACAAACCATAACTTGCACAGACAACTATGCGATGCATCAATGGTACCTGGGTCACACCTCAAATTCTAAACCCGTCTCCTTGGTCTTCTACATTGCCAATATATTGTTCTCATGCCAGTCAAATCTATTAGGGTTGGGGTACAAGTTCTGTGGGTGAGGAAGCACAGCCTCTCCTTTTCCCTCCTTTCTGGCAATTTCTAAAAGTTGCATTTTTGGCATTGTACTTAATTCAAAATATTGTGTTTGCTAAAATTTAGGGAACTATTCAGACTATTAGTAGCATCATTAGTTGTTGAGTGATTAGTTGAATCCAACGCTGTGATCACTATATGTAAAACTTCTGTGTATTTACTTGTTTTGTTTAATTTGATTACATAGGCTCTATATGCAGGGACATATTAAGTGACCATAATTGCACTATACATTTTTTTTGATTTATTATTGCAGTGATTATTTTGAAATATATCTTTGCGGTATTTTATTTGTTACAGTTTTGTACTGTTAGAATTTAGGACAATGTATCTTGCAATTGAAGAAAGATGAATACTGGAGTTTGATGTAATTGCCTTTTACTTTCTTGAAAAGCTTTATATTTGGTATATTTTGAAGTTTGTAGTAAATAGATGTTTTGACAACATTCATCGAAATGGCTCGCAGATCTTCTCACAAAGGATTACAGCTATGACCAGAAGTTTGCTGTGGCTACATACAGTGATGATGGGTTGGTAAGTTCTTATTTATTAATTTTTGATTCCTAAACATATGTTACAAAATTTCTTGTTATAACCATATTTGTTTGAATGTTATATTATACTTTTATTTTATTAAATGTTTGGTGCCCCCAGGACTTATCATGGAAACAAGTTCTTGACTTGCTTTCAATGACCCTATACGACGCCTCCTTGGTTCCTCCCTTGCGCCAATCAGGGTTACCAGGCCGTGACATCCTCTCTCTCTCTCTCTCTCTTTCAAGACCAGGATCTCCAGTCTCTGACCTCTCTATTGTACTATTGCACTTAGACTTTTGTATCTTCAGGAAGTCTGCTAAAGTATAGCCAAGCGAGATACTTGTGCTTCTCCCTTTTTCATCTTTGTCGCCTTCAGCATTGTCATAGGAGTTGATTTCACAGTCCCATATTGTATTTGTATTGGTTGTAGCTTCTAGTGCCATTGACTGACTTTTGTGGTTATTTGCTTGACGTTAATATAATTATCTTATCTTATGCAATAGTATTCCTCTGGTTAAATATGATTCAATTTATTAAAATCTTAATAAAACTTTGTCATACTATGAAATATTCAATGTTTGACCAAAAAAAGTGAGACAATCCCTTACATGATCAAATCTATCGTTCAGACAACAATATAGTGATATGCATATGTAAATAATCAAATGTTTTTGTAAACATACATGATCTATTACAAGCCAGAGCCTTGACAGATAATAATCTAAAGGTTTAAACTATAAGTATGTAGTTTGCAATTGTCAATCGGGTCTAGCTTGGGTGGTTGAGAGGAGAAATTGTTATCCTCTCCACTCGGGATCAAATTTTGCTTGTGACATATTTTCCCGTCATGGGCTGATTGGGACTGGTAGGGTACTGGCAATCTCATTCTTGCTTAAGTGCTTGAAGGTGGAACAAGATGTTACTTTTGAAGAGAAATTATATAGTTTGTGATTATAAAACACAATGTACAAGCACAAAATACAAATTGTATCAGTATGGTACATAAATAGAAAAAATAGCTGGCATGTTGAAGAATATAACTAGGTTCGGTCTTCATAATTGTCATTTGGCTCATGTCATGATGTAATTTTTATTTATCAATCAAAAGAAGAAAAAAATGATGTAAAGAACATTTTTTATTGTTGTAAAGCATGGGTTTCATGCTCAAGTTATTTGTCATTAGGTCAAGTATTCATTTAATGCTCCTAAGGTTTACATGATTTAAAGTCCTTGTCACATTGTAAAAGACCCATTCGGGCATTAGTATCAAGAAAAGAAAAATTATGGAACGAACAAAGTTCGTTCTTCAAGTTAAATACTGCAGAAGACTTGGAATATGACGATATCCATTGAGGATACAGATATTATATATTAAATGTGTGAATGAGAATGATGTACAAATAAGAAATAGGGCTTGCATATATACCCTAGGCAGGTACCTTTTCATGGAAGGTCATGTCCCATTTAGACATGCCTCTTTAGTACTAATTACTAATAAACTAATCATTATTACAATTATCATCATTATTTATATTTATATATATATATATATATATATATATATTTTATTCATAACATTGCCTTCCTCCTCAAAAAGTTTTGTCCTCAAAGCTTGTTGATGAAAAGGCTTGATCTCTTTTTCTGTTTGGAATGTCTTCTCGTCTCAGAACTGTCATTTTTGTTGATATAAGTTGATAAGATCCTTGGAGTGATATATAAAATTGTCGCACAGAGAAAGGATCTGACCATCCTAAATTAATCTTTTGTGGAATCTTTCGATTACGGAAACTTGTGATGAATTGTTATCACTGGATTGGATTGAACTTACTTTAATATTCTTCGGAACATCAGATTGTTGTTTATATTCTGAATGGTACAAATACATAGCTTGATTGAGTTGTCTACTCTCGTGATTCAGATGTCGATAGGGAATTCTTTTGGTTTAAATTTTCCTTATTAGGTGTGTGTGGCAATTTTTTTATTTTCTTCTAGTAGCGCGGTTGTTGTGTTAGGTACAAAATCTTCTTTGGGAATTTTCATCATTTGAATTGCAAGATGTGAGTGTATTTTTCCTTCAACTGACTTATCCTCTTTTTGAGTTGTATGGATTGGTTCGATATTGGTTCCTTTATCTTCAACTAGAGTTGTTACCACTGACGACTTCGATAATTCCTCTTGAATATAACGTTCTAACTTGTTTTTAACGACTTCTTGTCCTTTTTGAGCTTCTTAATTTGCGTTAGTAGTTTTTCACTATGGTCTTTAAGTCAAGAAACTTCTTCATTTTTTTCAGCATTGATCTTATCAACTTCTCTTTGCATATTTTGTAGTACTTTTTTACCTTCTTGAAAAATTACTTTTGAGATATCTAGTGTCTTCTGGTATTACTACATTTGGCTTCACTGTAACATCTTGTAGCGTTATTGTTTTCTTTTTGTAAGAAAATGTCAAAAACTTCTTTGTATTCAGGATGAAGGAACCTAGGGTTGCCATCCAGGGTGAACCTAAAATAATGTCACCTTGATTGCTCCATAGGTTTTGAACTGAGAATTGTGATATGAATGCACAATCTCCAATGTTTAATTGTAAATTGGTTATTTCATATTTTCTGTGGTTATAACAGTTTAATTTTTCGATTCTATTTAACTCGGGAATCACTAATTGGTTTGCGATTTTAGGTTTTATGTAATTTTTATCTTCGGCTGACGAGATAGCGATAGTAACATCTTTTCCCGCAATAGACCCTTTAATTCTAAATAGCACTGAGGCATAGTTCTATGAAGTTTTTGGGAATTTTCTGGCCTTCCTTTCTGTATTATGCTCCATTTTCTTATTTGGGATGAACCTAGGGTTTTTAAAAATATTCCTCTTTTATACTTTCAAAAATAACCCTTATGACCTTAGAAATATAATAATTATTTCCTTTGATTTTATAAATAACTTCACAATGTCTTCCTTGGTAATCCTTAATACCTTTACAATTTTTTTTTTTTTTACAAGACTTAAAGTACTTTTTGACCCTTTTTTTAAACTTTATATATTCTTTGTATGAGACATCTTCTTGGAAATATAATAAGATGCCTTTTTATTTGAAGGACATTTAACACTTTATGAATTACCTTCCCTATATGTTCCACTAATTATTGTGTACTTATATCTTTTGATTGTATAATCTCTGTTTTTAACTTTATAATTTATAATTTAATAAAAAGTAATATATATTACTTTATATTTCTTAAACCACTGATTGACATTGGATTATAATTATTTTGATTTCTTACTTCCAATATAGTTCTTAGTACATTCCCAATATAACTTCTTAGTACCTTTCATGCCCCCTTTAATATTTGCCATACATGTTTTATATGTGGGGTGATTTGATGCTATAATGTTTTAATTAACAAGGAGGCCCAACCTTGTACTTATATATATATATATATAAACTTGTTCCTTCTCGCACAGTTTTACTCTTGAAATTAGCTAACTATGCTCAAAGACAGAAGGTACGCAATTTTTTTTGTAGCTGTTGTACAACCTGCCTTCCAATCTGCAATGTAGATTTTGGTATATTTTAATCCTTTTATAAATATTGAATTTAAAGGATTGGATTCAAATTATTTGGTATTTGTTATGAGCTTCGCGCCTATAGTTAAATGGTTGCGACGTTTCAATATTTAGTAATGGTGGTTTAATTGAATCTATGGCAGCAATGATTAAGGTTTTGCTAGGGCGTGACAATGGTGTGATTGGTGCATGTAGTGAAAGGGGATTAGAAAGGGATGAAATGACTGCTATAGGTTAGTGGCTGCGGCGGTTTGTTGCATAGGAGCAGCGACGTAGGTACGATAGATGGGATAGAGGAAGATGCAAAGAAGGCCAACTCAACGGCGGTGGAAGAGGTGGGCTGCGTGGTGGTGGAAGAGATGGGTTGCAGAAGCAATAATTCAGATGAATTGGTTGGTCAGTCCCTGCGACAGTGGTGGCTAGTAGCAGTTTCGGCTGTGGCTTTGTTGTTGTTGGACGGTGGTAGCACAAAACCTTTTTTTATAATACTTTTTTATAATTTTGTTTTTTTTGTTTTATATATATATATATATATATATATATATATATATATAGATATATATCTATCTATTTTTTTCATAATATTTTTTTTATTTTATTTTTCTTTTTGTCTTGATTTCTTTTTCTGTTATTTAATATTTTTTTTAATGTGTATATATATATAATTATATATTATATAATATATATTATTATTTTTTTTTTCTTTTTTTTTCTTTCTATATATATAATTTTATTTAATATATGTTTGATTTTTTAATTTTTTGAAAATATATATATATATATATATATATATATATATTTATTTTATTTTTTATTTTATTTTATTTATTATTATTAATTTATTATTTTTATTTATTAATTTTTTTTTGTAATATTTTTTTCGACTCTTTTTTCTCTTTCCTTTATGGCCAAAGGCCTGAATGATGATATGCAAAATGGAGAAACTCCACGCTGTGTAGCGAAACACTTCAACGACAACAAGGTCAACGAATTCTGATGGCCAAAGATCGGATCATACTAGCTTTGTGCAGCGGTTGCGGCTAGAGGATCGAACAACTATGATATCAAATGGAACGGACAAAGTTCGTTCTTCAAGTTAAATACTCTAGAAGACTTGAAATATGAAGATATCCATTGAGGGTACAAATATTATATATTAAATGTGTGAATGAGAATGATGTACAAATGAGAACGAGGGCTTGCATATATACCCTAGGAAGGTGCCTCTTCATGGAAGGTCATGTCCATTTAGACATGCCTCTTCAGTACTAATTACTAATAAACTAATCATTATTACAATTATCATCATTATTTATATTTATATTATTTTTATATATATTTTATTCATAACAAATTATTTTGTATTTAGAAGCATTTAGAAGGCTCCCAAGACCAAGTCGACCAACCTACTTGAAGTCGACCTAGAGAGGCCTATTTGAGCCTCTTGGAGAGGCTATATAAAGGAAGAACTTTGACCTCATTCGATACACATCAAGCACACACTTCTCAAGTTCTATCTACGGTTGAAGAGTGGAGGTCTTAGAAGGCTAGAAGTCTAGAAAAAGGAGTGACAAGTCCTAGAGGAATTTAGATCTCTAAAATATCTCTACTACAGCTCACATGTACAAAGTATGCTAGGGTTCTCCACAGATCCGAAAATTGCAGAAGGTGTTACAACTCCTTTGTGAATAGTCAAGAGGCTAGAAGAGCCGTGGTTTGCTTCGTTGCTCTTGGCAGATCTTGTTCTTGTCTGGCTTGGTTCTTGGTGAAGTCTTGGTCTTTTGTTTTGGGTCTTGGAAGCCTCATTTGAATTGATTCTATAAGAAGAGAAGTTCTTTTTGGGTTTTCCCCTTGGAGGGGTTTTGCCTTGGCTCAGAGCCTATATCTTGTGTTCGTCTCTTTGTGATTGTGATTGTCATTCTAATTATGATTGGCATTTATTTTATGATAAGAACATAAACATAATCAAGAAGAAAAATATAATTATCACAAATAACTGTCAAGAAAAGAGAAATCAAATTAAAAGTTGCCCTAATGCTGCCCTAATGGATTTCTCAACATGGTATTAGAGCTAAGGTCTGTGGAAAGGAGGCTTGAAAATCACCTTTTTTTGGCATTTAGATTGAAGAATCTCTATATCTCGGTGAACTGGACAAGTTCTGAGCAATACGAATTCTAAAATAAATTCTAGGCAATTTATCTGTGAAACACATTCTCTGTCTAAATTAAACAGTGAGATTATATTCTATTTGGTGATACGGTTCGACATTTGTTCAAGTTACTCGCAATAGATCGATAGCATGGTCTTGACTTATGACCATGCTCTCTGTGACATAATTACGTTACAATCGAGGTTTGCCACACTCTGTGCTCGTATTTCTACAGAGATAGTGACTCACGATATATGTAACAATGACTTGTTGTTTCAGCGAGCGATGGATCACATCGATGTTTTGGTTGGTTTCAAATTATACTTCATTATGTTTCATGGTGGCTCGCTCAATTTGAAGGAATCGCGTTGATGGCTAAAGGTTCAATGCATATATTTCGTATGCTTTGTACCGGATATCAACTCTGTTCTCTCTATAGGATATCGCAAGTTTCACATTAGTTTGGATCTTGCATATGAATCACGCATATGGATCTCACACATATACTATGATTCTATGTGATGACATTATTGGTCTCAATCTATGATATAAAACTCGATGTGTTGTGACGAAGCATCGTATTTTACAATGACTGAAGTCACATTTAGATGGCTCACTACACAGTGACCTTCATTTGACTCGCATTCATTATCTGTGGTCATGTCTATTCACCCTATGACTCGTACTCTGAGAAAGACTCATATTATAGTGACTTGAAGGATCAAATCTACAACTCTGTAATTTAGTAAGTGCAGATCTTCTTATCTGTGTCATGGTATTCCACAGTGACCATAATTGTGGTCTCTCTATGGCAAGGTCTTAATATTGATCACGCTATAGTCACTTTATACATGATCTCGAATACCTTGCACTCAGTGGATATCTCACACTTTAACATCTTCAATTATCTTACTATGGTCTCGCTGCACTCTACAATGGCAATAATACAGTGGCTTATGGGCATCTTGACATATGACATCTTGATATGTGTGTGAGTGGCTCTGTCTCTACAATGTCACTTTAGTGATTGAAGGCACAATTTATGTCATGGTTGTAACAAGGTCCGAGAGTGAAAGTTGCAAATATGGCAATGACAAGCTTTATACAAGCCCGTATTAACAATCGAAATGACAAGTAATATGGAAATACCTCCACAATGCTTAGGATTATAAAATCACGATCTGTGACCAGAAGGCCTTCATATGACAATGACAATATTTTATGGTTGACAACAATGGTCAATGCACAATAGGTTGGACTATCTCTAAGATGACTTAGTTCAAGAAAGAGTGATATTAATGAAATCAACCTGATGGTATCTCTTTTGAAGGAATTTTTTCAAGACCAGGGCTTTGCAATAGAGGATAGGAAAAAGAGGTTCGCGGTCTTTGTCTATAAGGTATGTATATGCATGTCTACAGTCTATATAATTTCTAGAGAGAGTAATGACATAATAGATCTTGAGATGGAATGCATTAGGGTTTTGCAACATACTATACATGGTAAGAGTCTAGGGTTTGTAGACTTTACAATTTTGAAAGTTTTTGGTATTTAGGGTTCATAAGCCCTAGATGGGACTTGGATTAGAGAACCCTAGAAAAGTGAAAACCCTAACTGTTTGTTCTCTCTTTTGAAGCCCTAACTTTTGATTTGTAGGGTTCATGGAAAGAATTTAGGGTATGTCGTAAAACCCTATCAAGGGTTGGGTCATGGAATCTATAACCTAAATCCTAGAAGCACACTTTTGAAAATCATGAAAACCCTAGATTGACAAAATTGACATCATGCTCTTGCATTTGTAAATTTTGCTTGGTTGTACTTGCTGTTAAAGAATTGCAGGTAAATGGTGGATGCAAGATAAGAAGGATGGAAGGACAAAGCAATATAAGATTCATGCTTGATGCTGAATTCTTGATAATGATCAGCGTAATAAAAAAGGAAATGTCGCTGTAAGTAAAAAGATAAGTGCTCTATCTCTCTTCTTGTTCTATTATTGATTTCTTTAGTAAATCTAGTCTCTTGTTTTATTTTCATTACTTGATTGTAATTTTCTTTTGTGATCTCTCCGAATAGGATTGTAGGTACATGCTGAAAACTGTCTGAGCCAGAAGAAGTTATAACATCAAAACAAAAGTCTTTGACAAGTCTTGGATTCAGAGGGAGCTTCAGAGGGAGCTTTGAATCTTGAAAGGGTTGTTGGCTCAGAGGGAGCAGTTCAACTGTCCAAGTCTTAAGGTATGTCTTTTCATTATAATCAAAGCTGTGATTAGCCTTTAAAAGCCTCTGTTCTAGATTAAGTACTTGTACCTCAGAAACAAACTCGAGATTGATAAAATAATTTTTCTAAATAAAAAGATAGATACCTTCTCTATGTCTGCCATGTATGACTAGATTAAAGAGTTGTGGGACAATTATTCTATCCTTGGAGATTAGTCTGGTAAGGGACAATCATTCTTTCCTTATCAAGGAAGAATGGTCCTTTATGTCTCGTTACTTAAAAGGGTAGGTAACTTTCTGAAATTGACCCCATCACTCTATAAGAGTGGGTACCTTTATTAGGCTAAGATACCTATTAAGTAACCCTTTTGGCCTACAATAAGGCCTGTAATGTTAGGGTTTGTTCATTGATAATAGTAACCTTGTGGTGTAAGGATCCTTTAGGTTTTTGACTTGGTGGTTTGAGAAGTTGTATGTTCCATATGGTTTGGCCAACCTTGGGTAGCTGGAATATGAATGTTCCTAGAGGTTTGACCTTGGTAATAACAAACCTGTACTAGTCTATATACCATGAGGATAAGGTGTGAAACAGATCATGGTGACTAGTTATTGTGCCTTAGGCTAGCCCATATGATGTCACACAAGTTGTTGAGTTGGTACCTTGGCAGATAGCCTAGATGGTACCTAGATCTCTATTGAGTTGGTGCCTTGGCAGATAGACTAGATGGTACCAAGATCTCTTGGGTTGGTATCTTGGCAAGTAGCCTAGATGATACCTAAATCCCTGTTAGGGTTGGTATCTTGGCAGGTAGCCTAGATGATACCTAAATCCCTGTTAGGGTTGGTATCTTGGCAGGTAGCCTAAATGCTACCTAGATCCTTGTTAGGGTTGTTATCTTGGCAGGTAGCCTAAATGGTACCTAGATCCCTGTTGGGTTGATACCTTCGCAGTAGCCTAGATGGTACCTAGATCCCTTTTTGTTTGGTACCTTGGCAGTAGCCTAGATGGTACCTAGATCCCTTTTGGTTGGTACCTTGGCAATATCCTAGATGGTACCTAGATCCCTGAAAGATCTTGGGTTGATACCTTGGCAGTAGCTTAGATGGTATCTAGATCCATGTAATAATATATGCTGGCTATGATGTTGATCTGACTCTTCTTATGATTAGTTTTCAAAGTGAGTATTGTCCTTGTACCTGTTGGACAATTATGAATACCTCCCTAGTTAAGAGGGATTGTTGAAGAATGTAACTAGTTTCGGTCTTCATAATTGTCATTTGACTCATGTCATGATGTAATTTTTATGTATCTATCAAAAGAAGAAAGAAAATGAGGTAAGAAACAAAAGAAAATTACTTTTGTAAAGCATGGGTTTCATGCTCAAGTTATTTTTCATTAGGTCAAGCATTCATTTAATGTTCCTAGGGTTTAGGTGAGTGAAAGAGTCCTTGTCACATTGTAAAAGACCCATTTGGGCGTTAGTATAAAGAAAAGAAAAAATATTTTGTATTTAGAAGTGTCTAGAAGGCTCTCAAGACCAAGTCAGTCGGCCTAGAGAGGCTTGTTTGAGCCTCTTGTAGAGGCTACATAAAGGAAGAACTTCGACCTCATTTGATACACATCAAGCACACACTTCTTGAGTTCGATCTGTGGTTGAAGAGCGAAGGTCTTAGAAGGTTAGAAGAAGTCTAGAAAAAGGAGTGTGACAAGCCCTAGAAGAATTTAGATCTCTAAAATATCTCTGCTATAACTCACACGTACAAAGTATGCTAGGGTTATCCACATATACAAAAATTGCAGAAGGTGTTACAACTCCTTTGTGGATAGTGGAGAGGCTAGAAGAGCCTTGGTTTGATTCATTGCTCTTGGAAGATCTTGATTATGTGTGTGTATCATCAAACAACTACCAAAACAAGAAGAACAAGAACACATAATATACGTTGCAAGCCAGGGCCAAAACCTCTCCACTTGAGAGGAAAACTTGCAAATCTCTTCTCTTCTTTATAGTTCTTCAATTGACGAATTACAAGACCTTAAGACTGAAACCAATACCCTCCAAGACCAAGACCAACCTTTTCGGATGATGTGCTAACCTTGATCTAGTCAAACCCAGTCAAATCTCTTCCAGTAGCACTTCTTCGACTTCCAGCTGCAGAATTTCGGCTGCCACTACAGATCTGAAATTTTTGGCCTCCCCAACAGTTGTTGTTGCCACACGTGTGAGCCTCGATTTTCCTTTTGAGCCTTCCTTTAACCTTCGCTTGCTTTTCTTTGACTTCTGGAGCTTGAGGATGACCCTTGGTGACCTTCACTTGACCTTCTTGCCTTCTTTTCTCCAAGATCGAACTTGTAGATAGAAACCCTAGATCTGCGACAGAAACCCTAGTCCTCCTTAGAACATGTGAGAGAGAAATAGCCCAAACAAAAGTCTCCTTTGTCCTTGTTATTCTTCGCTGCCTTCTTGTTCCCCCTTCTTCGCTAGAATGAGTGATGGATGAATGTCTCTCAAGGTGGTTGAGTTTCCTCTTATATATAGTCTTTTCAAGGTGGACTTGGCTCTTTCTTTTACGCAGACTTGCCAGCTGCCAGTCTGACTTGGTCTTGGAGGGTATTTTGACTCTTTTAAGGACAAAAATGATTTTCTTTACAAGTTACAATGTGCCTGAAGGGGTCTTCAACTTAGGACAATGACCCTTTTTACTTCATGACCTAGGACAAACCCTAGAAGCACTCAATGGGTGCTTGAACTATAAAATAAAAGACCTTGAGCATGAAACCCATGCTCCAAAAATAATAATAGTAATTTTCTTTCATTTTACAATTTACAAGAATCAAAAGTACATTTCATATTTATGAAGACTGAACCTAGTTACACATTTTTCAACACTCCCTTTTAACTAGGGAGGTATTCATAAATGTTACATGGACATTCACAATCTGAAGAGATCTCATAAGAAGAGTCAGATTGGCAATCCATCTGTTTAGCATCATACCAACTAGCATTGTCACATAGCAAGGCCTTGACTAACAACTCTATCTCCCCACAAGATCAGAGCATAATGTTGGCGAGACCAATGATTTATAGACACCATCATCATTGTCTCTCAAGGTACATACTCCACCGGGTACATACTCAAGGTACCTTCCTTGGACTGTTCTTATCTTGGATAGCCAGTCCTCAAAGAATATTAGTCCACGACTACTCTTGGATGCCCTACCTCATCCTCAGAGAGCATCTGATGCCAAATGCTTAACTAATCCTCCATTTTGTCTTCCCAAGTGAAGACAAGAATGATGTGCCTATCTCTCCCTCTCAACTAGGGAGGATACATCAACCAGATCAAGCTTGTCTCTCAAATACACAAGCTTCTTATTGGGTAGAGATTTTGTTAATATGTCAGCTACCTGCTCATCGATGGAGATATACTGTAGTTGCAACACACCATCTTGTACTAGCTTCCGAATGTAGTGATACTTGTTGTTGATACGCTTTGTCTTTCCATGAAACACTGGGTCTTCGGACAATCGTATACAACTTGTGTTATCACAATGTATCATTGTAGGGTCCATGGTCCTTCAAATAGGTCAGATAGCCGCTTCCTTAACTAGAACGCTTCTCTTCTTATTTCACAGGCTACAATATACTTTGCCTCATTACTACTTAAAGCAAATGTATCTTGCTTTCGGCTTGTCCATGAGATCATGGAGGATCCCACACTGAAACATCCTCTTGTAGTGCTCCTTCCATCTTGCTCATTGCCTCCCTAGTCAGAATCTGAATATCCAATCAGGTGAACATCATTCTTCCTATTGTACTTTAGGCAATAGTGGATGGTTCCTCACAAATATCTCAGAATATGTTTTGCTACTATCCAATGATCATGTTTCAGCTCCACTTGGAATTGACTGAGAACATTTATTGCAATGCATATGTCTAGTCAAGTATTCACCAAGTACATCAATGAGCCTATCAATTGTCTATACTTGGAAGGATCCATAGGGCTCGATTTAAAACTCCTTAGTCTTGTCAAATTTGTGATCATCGGGGTTGTCATTGGTTTGCAATCCATCATGTCAAACCTCTTCAGCATCTTGATCACATACTTTCGTTGACCTAGATAAATCTCATCAGGTCCTTGCCAGACTTCGAGTCCCAAATAGTAATGCATTAACCCTATATTCTTCATGTCAAATTCTGCAGTTAGTTGCTTCTTGCATTCTTCAATTCGACCTTCTACACCTGTCAAGAGAAGATCATCCACATATAGAAGAATGATGACGGTTCACCCTTCACAACCTTAATATAAGGGTTTAGATCATCATAACTCTTTGTGAAGCCTAACCTCTGAAGGTATGCATCCAACATAGCATACCTTGGTGCTTGCTTGAGGCCATATAATGCCTTCTTCAATCTGCAAACATATGCCTTTCTGTCTTTAACTTCAAATCCCAAGGGTTGTTCTATATAGACTTCTTCATCAAGTGTGCCATTCAGAAATGCAGTCTTGACATCCATTTGATGGATGTTCCATCCCATTGATGTTGCCAAAGAGACCAATGAACATATAGTTGTATACCTTGCTGTCAGAGTAAATGTCTCTTCATAGTCGATGCCTTCTAGTTGAGAAAAACCCCTAGCCACAAATCTTGCCTTATACTTGCCAATACTTTCATCTGTTGTAGGTTTAATCTTATAGATCCATTTGGAAGTTACCACAGATTTGTCTTTGGGCCTAGGCATGATCTCCCAAACCCCCATTTTCAGTATAGATTGATATTCTTCATTCATGGCATCCTTCCATTCTTGATGATTGACAACTTATTCAAAAGTGGATGGCTCTGCTTCTATTAGTTTTGTCATGTCAGCTGCATAACCAGAATATCGTTTGGGCTTCTTGCTTTTGCCTTGCGTTGCTCCATGACCCTCTGCATTAAGTAGTGTAGAATTCAAACAGTTAGGTCTCTTTCTTGATTCGGGGATGACTGCAAGTTGAATAGGTTCATTGGGACCTTCATCTTCATGATTAGATTCTTCTTCTTCCTTGGTGACTTCTGTTGATTTCTAGTAGCATAGTATGTGCTCTAAGTCTCAAAATTTGTAGGGAGGCTTATATACATGCATTCTCCAATACCCAGAAATAGTTTTGGGAAATTCCACCCAGAGCCAATTTTATTAAAATAATTAATTATTTTAAATGAGACTCTAAGTCTAAATTTAAGAAATTAAAATAATTAAAAGGTATTAATCTAACTGTGGGTGAAACTTCTAGAAGAAGACGACGATCAAGCCAAAATGATCTAAGCCATTGATTAGAAGTTAATCTGGGCCGTTGGTTGTCCAACAGAAAGATATAAGAAGAGTCTTGAGGGGCACTTGGAGAACATATCACGTGCGATCAAAAGATTGATTTTCTGAAGTAGAGCAGCTATCAGAAACAATTTCCAAGTGATCTTTTGCAGTGAGGGCAGGAATAATTCTGGTTGGAGATTTTTCCTGATTTGGGAATACTCCGCAGAGGAGGCAGAGAGAGATCTGGGAGAAGTAGCGTAGAGCAAGAAGAGGCTGACACAGGGCCACGCAAAGGCAACGTACGCTTGACACAGAGGCAGCGCAAAGCCTTGAGGAGATACGAAATTTGCTGGAGGGATTGATTTTTGTAGTTGGAAGCGGGGGCGTGAGACCGGGAGAGCAGATTTCAGAATATGAGAGGCAAATTGATTAGCCGGGAAGAGTGACATAGACCCTAGATAGTGTGACGCTGGGCTGACGTAGTGATTACGTAGAGACAGTGCAGAGGCAACTAGGGGCTAGTCATTCAGTCGCTGGATCAACCAGGGTCTCCTGTGATAGTGTGAGGTAATCTCACTTATCTCTCTGTCGGTGATATTCTCTGTACTGGATAGCTAGCAAGGCATCCAAAGATTGTATTCCGAAATTACTACTACATAATAACAAAACCCTCAGTTGCAGCACCGATTTTCCCACATTAGGTTTTTCCGGGGACATTGGTCCAATAACAACGATGTCACTTATGTGTGTTATTTCTTTCTTGCTCAGATTCTTGTTTCCACATTTTATTTAAATGGTGAAGGAAACAATGTATTAGTTTCAGTGTTTACTGTAGGAAACAATAAATAATTTTGTTCAGTAATTAACAAATAGAAGAAACGTAATCAGTTGTTGCAGTAGAAATTTGGGCATCCATTTTTTCACAACTTCTTCTTCAACTGCTGGAGGTTCTTCATCATTAGAGTCCATAGGAAATTCCTTAGATTTCTTGAATGCGATGTTTTCGTCAAATATAACATCTCGAATTACTTCTATATGGTGTCCTTCCTTTATGTAGATCCTATAAGCCTTAGAGGAGTTACTGCAGCCAACAAATGTTCCTCTCATGCGTGAAGGGTCTAGCATCTTTCTTTTGCTCTTCAGTATATGAATATATACAGGACAACCAAAGATTAAGAGATGGCCCACAGTTGGTTTCTTCCTAGTGGATTTTTTCGAGAGTTTTGTTATTAAGTGACTTGTGGGGCATAGTTGCGGGGGAGCGCGCCCCCCCCCCCCCCTCGAACCCGCTCTCGAAGCGCGCTCCGGGCGGGAGCGGCTTGGGAGCGCGCTCCCTACCAAAAAAATTTCGCTCCCTGCCGATTTCGGGAGCGACTTAGGGAGCGGCCGCTCTGTCGCTCCCGGAGCGATTTTTAAAGCCCGGGAGCGATCGCTCCCGGGCTTTAAAAAATCGCTCCGAGAGCGATTTTAAGCTGGCCGGGAGCGGGTCGGCGGAAAAAAATTCCGCGGACCCGAAAAAAACCAAAATTTTATAATTTTTTTTTTTTTTTGTTTTAAAAGGCCCTTTGGGCCTAAAAACATTTCATTGTGAATGTTTGAAGAATTTGAAGAGCTTGAAGAGCTTGGTTTGGAGCAAGGAGCAATCGCTGAAGAGCGAGGAGCAAGCCTGCAGAGGTAAGTAAGTTAACAATTTAGCTAATCTAGCTAGTTTAATTTAGTTAGGTAGTAATTTAGGAAATTTAATTTAGTTTATTGAGTATTAAAATGATGAATTGCAATTAAATTAATAAATTAAGTTAATTAATGCCAATAAATGAAATTAATTTGCAGATTGTTGAATGAAAACTCTACAAACATCAAACACCATGGACCTCACCATATATCTGGGCATTTTCCTCTTCCTGGTCCCTTTTATGGTTATTATGGTGGTGGAGAGTAGGAAACGGAGGGGCCAAACTGGAGAGGGGGATGAAGAAGCTGGAGAAAGTGAAATGGGTGAAAACCCCGGTGAGGAGGAGCTGGAGGAGGGTGAACAGGGCACTCAAAAGACTAAACAAGACCAAACCCCATTGTGGAAATATGTTCACAGGGCTGAAACAGGGAGAGGGGGTGGAACCACTAAATTTCATTGCCCCCATTGCAACACTGATTACACAGGTTCATACACCCGTGCTAGAAGACACCTCTGCGGGAAAAGGCCATGGGATGGAGACAAACAAATAGGAATCAAAACTTGTGCAGCGGTGTCAACAGCGGATAGAGCCAAATACATAAGGGAGGAGGAGGAAGCCCAATACAAATCAAAAAAATCAAGGGGTTTCTTTGAACCAAGCTCACAATCACAAAGAACTCCTTCAGCATCCTCCCAAGGCAGTGGATATGGAGGCTCAGGGTCATCATCTTTAAGGCGTAGAACCATATCAGATTTCCTTGATGAGGGGTGTAGGAATGATGTGGATTCAAAGGTTTACAGGTTTCTCTATGCATGTGGGATACCATTCAACGTTCTTCGCTCACCTTATTGGCACGAAATGGTTTCGGCCATAAATGATGCCCTTAAAGGATACAAGAGCCCTGGGTATGACAAGGCAAGAACCGTTGGCCTTGATAATGAAAAAGCAAAAATATCACATTCTTTGAATAGAATGACAAGTGCTTGGACTGATCATGGGGTGTCCATCGTATTTGATGGATGGACAAATGTAAAAGGCAAGCCATTGATAAGTGTTCTTGCTGTGTCTGTTAGTGGTCCATCTTTCTTTTTGCATATGATTACTCAGAGAAGTTTAAGACCGCATCAACATTGCAGAAGCATTACTTGAAACAATTGACTGTATTGGGCCATACAATGTCATCCAAGTCATCACTGATAATGCTGCTAATTGTAGGGCAGCGGGAGCAATTATTGAGGATAAATACCCAAATATATTTTGGTCTGGATGTTTGGTTCACACATTGAACCTTCTGTTGCATGATATTGTCAAGAACAAAAATGAACAATACCAATGGATTGGTGATTTGTACAAGAAAGGCAAAAAATGATAAAATTTATTACAAATCATAGCAATACCCATGGCCTTTTCCGCAGTCACTCGAGATTGGAGTTGTTGAAGATTGCGAAGACCAGATTTGGTAGCTAT
>APFE031343712.1:168388-180784 GCA_000404065.3 Pinus taeda
ATATATATTTTTAAAAAATCGCTCCCGGATTCGCTCCCAAACCGGGAGCTTCTGAAAATGGTCGCTCCTGCTCCCGCTTCCGCTCCCGCTCCCCGCTTCCGCTCCCGCTCCCAAGTAACATAGCTGTGGGGACTTCGATTTTGAATATATATAGCTGTCTTTGTGGCTTCTCCCCACAGAAATTTCGGTAGATCTTGATCTTGCAACATTGATTTTACACTTTCTTCAATGGATTGGTTCTTTCGTTTTGCAACCCCATTTTGTTCCGGATTATATGGGACTATCGATTCCCTCTAAATCCCAGACTCCTTACAGAAGGCTATGATTTCTTTGGATGTATACTCTCCTCCATTTTCGGACCTTAGTATCTTGATTCTCCTTTTTGTAAGGTTCTCTACTTCAGCGTTGAATTCTTGAAATTTGGTAAATACTTCCTCCTTGGATTTCATTAAGTAAACCCAAGTTTTTCTTGAATGATCATCTATAAATGTGACATAATATAGATGATCTGCAAGTGATTTTGGAGTCATAGGACCACAAACATCAGAATGAATAAGATCCAAGATTTCTTTTGACTGTGAAGCACTGCTTCCAAATGGTCTCTTGGTGTTCTTACCTAATGCACATCCTTTGCATACTCCTTCGTGATCTTCTTTCAATTCAGGGATTCCATCTACTATAGAACTTAGAGGTTGAAGGATTTTGAATAGAGATGACCAAGTCTTCTATGCCAGAGTTCACATGGGCTGATTCCATTGTGAACCAAAGCTTGTGCAAGAAGAGATATCAACCTGTAAAATCTTTCTTCACGAATACCAATTACTCAAGCATTCTCTATGCTTGAGTTCTTATTCCATACTACAAGTTTTCCATCAATGACAACTACTCTATCACCCTTATCTTATGCTTGAGTTCTTATTCCATACTACAACTTTTCCATCAATGAAAGCTACTATATCACCCTTATCTTCTAGACTTGAAATGGAAAGTAAGTTCTTATGGAAACCTAGAACAAATAGGATGTTGTTGAGATGAATGTTGCTTCCATTTTCAGCTCTATAGAGGTTGGTCCAATTCCTCTTACATTATCTCCAAGTTCCACCGAGTAAGAAGGTTTTCCCTTTGATAATGTCTTCAGTTGTTTGTGATGACCACTCATGTGTCTAGATGCACCACTATCGATTACCCAAATGCTCTCGTCTTGGAATGTGCCAGTGAGTGCTGAGAAGAGACCTTCATCCTTTGTCTTGATTACTTCCTTCTTTGTACTAAATAGAAGATTCCGTGCTTCCTTGATGCCTTTCTTGAAATGAATTGCTACCTTTGAACACTTCTTGAGTAACTTCTTCAATGTAGTGGAAATCTTCATAATGCCCTTAGTTAACCTTAGCTCTTACACCATGTTGAGAAATCTATGGGCCCTAGGGCAATGATTAGAGTGAGTTCTCTTTACTTGATAATTGCTTGTGATGTCTTTTTACTTATTAGCTTTGTTACTTATTACTATGTGTGTGTATCATCAAACAACTACCAAAACAAGAAGAATAGGAACACAAAATATAGGCTGGAAGTTAGGGCCAAAACCCTTCCACTTGAGAGGAAAAACCCGCAAATCCCTTCTCTTCTTTATAGATTCTTCAATTGACGAATCCCAAGAACTTAAGACTGAAACCACTACCCTCCAAGACCAAGATCAACCTTTCTGGATGAAGTGCTAACCTTGATCCAGTGAAAACAGTCAAATATCTTCCAGTAGCACTTCTTCGACTTCCAAATGCAAAATTTCAGCCTCCACTGCAGATCTGAAATTTTCAGCCTCCCCAGCAGTTGCTGCTGCCACACATGTGAGCCTCGATTTCCTTCTGAGCCTTTGACCTTCGCTTGCCTTTCTCTGACTTTTGGAGCTTGAGGATGACCCTTGGTGACCTTCGCTTGACCTTCTTGCCTTCTTTTCTCCAAGATCGAACTTGTAGATAGAAACCCTAGATCTGCTGCAGAAACCCTAGTCCTCCTTAGAACGTGTGAGAGAGAAATAGCCCAAACAAAAATCTCCTTCTTCCTCTTTCTTCTTCCTCCTCCTTCGCTAGAATGAGTGATGGATGCATGTCTCTCAAGGAGGTCAAGTTTCCTCCTATACATAGGCTCTTCAAAGTGGACGAGGCTCTTTTTTTAGGCCGACTTGTCAGCTTCCAGGCCGACTTGGTCTTGGAGGGTATTTTGACTCTTTTAGTGACAAATATTTTTCCTTACAAGTTACAATGTGCTCGAAGGGGTTTTCAACTTATGACAATGACTCTTTTGACTTCTTGACCTAGGACAAACCCTAGAATCACTCAATCGCTGCTTGACCTATAAAATAAAAGACCTTGAGCATGAAACCCATGCTCCAAAAATAATAATAATAATTTTCTTTCATTTTACAATTTACAAGAATCAAAAGTACATTTTATATTTATGAAGATTGAACCTAGTTACACATTTTTCAACACTATGTTGGATAATTTATTGTTGTTGACAATCGCATTGATTGAGGAGCAAAGATCTCAGAGTTCAAAGAGCAAGCCAAGACTAGTTTTCAACAAGAAACATTTGTGTGCAGGCCAAGATCAAGAGGCAGGGCTGAGAGCATCTTCTCAAGGCTGAGAACAGTGATGAAGGAGCAGGCCGAGAGCAATTGCGGAGCTGAGATTAATGAGAGCCTTCTTAGAGCCTATTTGCTAGTTGTAGTAGCAACATATTGAATTTGTAAAAGATCTATTTTCTCAAAGAACAATCAATAAAAATGCCACAACAATGAATGTAGGTTTTCCCATTTGGGTTTCCTGGGTAAAACACTGGTGTCAAATTTGTGTGTGCATTTGTTTTTATCTCAGCTATTTTCCGTTGTAGGTTGAACGTTAAGAAACTCTGTATCTTGGTGAAAGTTAAACTCGGTTTCCGTTTTCAGTGTCCTTGATTTCTTAATAAATTCATCTAAGTAGTTGCACAGTTTCAAGAAAAGTGAACATGGTATCAGAGGCACGCTTCGTGTAAAAACCAACACCAAGATTGTTTAGTCAGTGAAGAGCACAATTTAGTTAATAGGCTTTCGCTAGAGTTTGAAGAGCATTATTTGGATAGCAGTATGTCATTTGAAGGACAAAGGCCAGTGCACTGTTTAGAGGGTGTCTCTAATTTATACTCAGGGAGGAAGCGAATTTCAGTGGTGTTGGAAGATAATGTGGTGCTAGAATTTGCGAAGAACCTGCAAATTGCACCTTCAAATGCCCAACAATTGATCTAGCATAACAAGAATGACACCAAGGCCAGGAGGATCATTCTTGAGGGGGTCAAAGACCACATTTTCCCTCATCTCCATGGGAAGACAACAACAAACAATATGTGGAAAGCCATCTTAGCTTTGTATTAGGGATCCAATGATGCCAAGAAACTTGCCTTGAAGGACAAACTAAGAAATATCTGGATGAGTAAAGGAGAGCCCATCATTACACATCTTTCCAAGTTTACCTGGGTCTGGGATGAGCTAGATGGAGTGGGCGAGACTGTAGTAGACAAAGACCTCGTGCGTCTTGCACTACTAGGACTTCATAAGTCTTGGGAGAATTTCCAAGATGCAGCCATTGGTAGAGAGAATCTTCCCAACTGGGAAAGGATGTGGGGACACTGCATCCAAGAAGAAATCTGGAGGGGGACAAGAGCTGGAGTTTCAGTGAAGACAGAGGACGAGGAGATCTTTGCGTTGGCAGGAAATGGAAGCAAGGCCAAGGGCAAGAAGATCCAAGGTAAGGCCGAGTCCAGTCAGAAGGGCAAGAAGAAGAAGAAAAATATGAGCAAAGATCAAATACTTCTCTTGCCACTAGCTTGGACACCACTAAGTGTCCTAACCAGAAGAAGGGGTCTACTAAGGATCATGTGGCAGCATTGGTCAAGGTAGATGATTTTACTTCTCAGTTCGAAAAGGATTTCTCATTGATAGCTTGCATGGCAACCTCATTGGGCAGCAATGCGTGGTACATTGATTCTGGAGCATCCTTTCACTTGATAGCGAACAAGGTATATTTCAGCCGGTTGAAGGAGAAGGACATGCAGTTTCACATTGAGCTATGAGATGATGGCAAGTACTTGACCAAGGGCATGGGTACTGTCAGTTTTGTGAGGGATTTTGGTAACCCTCTCCATCTCAAGGATGTCCTCTATGTTCAAGGCGTTAAAAAGAAAGTTGTTTCTGTTTCCACCCTAGAGGACAAGGGTTATGATGTCATTTTTAGCAGAGGAAAGGCCTACCTCAAACACTTGAATCTGGAGCCATGAAGCATATTGGTGTGAGGGTGAAGAACCTTATAAGTTGCAGGTTGATACAGAGGCAACCTTGAGTAGCAAGGTAGGGCGTGAGCATGGCAGAGACGTGGGGGAAGCTTTGGCACATACACATGGGGCACTTGCATCATGGGGTGCTGAAGATCCTTTAGGAGATAGCCATAGGGCAACCACAATGCAGTATTGACCAACAAAATGTGTGGAAGAGGTTGCACACTTGGCAAGTGTGCCAAGTGATCTTTTCAGGGCTGAGATAACAGAGTCAAAGGGATTTTGGAGCTGGTATATTCAGACGTATGTGGAGCCTTCTCTTCTCCATCTCTCATGAGACACAAGCACTATCACCTTCATAGATGACTATTCTTGGAAAACATGGATCTTTTTTATGAAGGAGGTGGTTGTCTCCAAGTTCATGGAGTTTAAGGCCTTGGTAGAAAATCAGACCGGGAAGAAGATCAAGGCATTGAGGAGTGATAATGGCAGGGAATATGTCTCCAAAGCATTCAAGTACGTGTGTGCCAAGTAGGCCGTTAGGAGAGAGATTACAACACCCCATAACCCTCAACAGAATGGGGTGGTTGAGAGGAAGAACCACAACATAGTTGGAGCGACCAAGGCCATGTTGCATGACCAAGGGGTACTCATGTTCTTGTGGGTAGAGGCATGCAACACTGTAGTATTTCTGTAGAATAGGAGTCCACACTAGGTGCTTGGATGAGTTACACCAGAGGAGGCTTTCACAGGTAAGAAGCTTGATGTTTCTCACTTCCGCATATTTGGGACAAGAGTTTACTGCCATGTGCCCAGAGAGAGCAGGAAGAAGCTGGAGCCCATTGTTGAAAAAGGAATTTTCATGGGTCATTGTGAGACACCTTAGGCATACAAGGTGTATGTAGCATCACTCAGGGAGATAGTTATCAGACGGGACGTGAGGTTTGCGGAGGATAAAGCTCTGAGGTAGTCCTTGGAGCGAGAGTAGGTTGAAGTGCTTGAGGAGGAGCTTCTCGCTCCCTAGTAGGAGCCACAACCAGTACCACAAACTGAGTCTCAGCTAGGTGGCAAGCAAGCTGTAAGGACTCATTGCATGATGAGGAGAGACCAAGATGAGTGGAGGCAACCACTTAGTTAGTGACTCTCAACACAGGGAGGAAGAGAGCCAAGTGGGTCGAGAGGTTGATTCAGGAGGCCCAAGAGCGAGTTGAGACTCCCAACTCTACATTCAGGCAAAGCAAGTAGCCACAAAGGTACACTAGTTACATAGCATTGATGACTGAGTTACTAGACTTAGAGCCTTCTTGTTTCGAGGAGGCAGTCTCTCAGCAGGTTTGGTGGGATGCCACGGTGGAGGAATATTCCTCCATCATGAAGATGATGTCCGGGAGATTGTGCCACGCCCAGAGGGCAAATCAGTGGTAGGCTCACGCTCGTTGTACAAGGTGAAGCATGGGGCAGATGTGAGTGTGGAGAAGTACAAGGCCAAGTGTGTGGCCGAGGGCTCCTCGCAGGTTTACATTTGCTCCAGTGGCTTATTATTCATCCATCAAGACGATTCTGATCACAAATTTTGCAAGGAGATGTATGATGCGTTCATTGGATTGTATACCATCAACAACATCAATCAATCTATAAGTCTAAGGAGCTAGCTTCGTGATGTCAAGATGACAAAGAATGATACTGTGCCATCATACTTTGTAAGAATATCTCAATTAAGAGATCAACTCAAAGCTACTGATGAATAAGTACCTGACAAAGAATTAGTAGTTGTAGCAATCAATGGTTTGCCTATCTCTTGGGATTCTTTTGCAGCGAGCATTAGTGGCAGAGAGAATGCACCTACCTTTGATAAGCTATGGGTTGCTTGCACTCAAAAAGAATCTATGCTGATGTGTAAAGGCAAGATTCCAAATCCAGGTGAGGATTCTGAAGCTTTTGCAGTTTGTTGAGAAGTTTGTTGAGAAATCAAGGGCAGCTAGATTAGGTGATTTCTCTTACTTTGTTAACTGCTTGTGATGTTCTTTTACTTAACTTGATGTGCTTAGTAGTTAGCTTCTTCTTTACTTGATTATTAGAGTTGTCTTATCATCAAATAACTACCAAACTATGAAGATCAATGAGACAAGAGGACATAAATTATAGGTTGCCATCCAGGGCCAAAACCTCTCCTCTTGAGTAGAAAACCTACAAGAATTCTTCTGTTCTTATAGAATCTTCAAATGACGAATTTCAAGACCTAAGACCCTTGTCAAAGACCCCTCCAAGACCAAGTCAAACTTCTTCTTGATGAACTTGCTTCTCACAAAGTCAACCCAAGTCAAACTTGCCTTATAGCAGCTGTCGTTTCTCCTTCGACCAAGAACTTTGGAACTGCAATTTCGGCCTCCTTACCCTGCAATTGTCGGCCTCCTGCAATTACTGCAACTTCACATGTGTGACAGATTTTAGGGCAATTTTGATAATCTCTCTCCTTCGCTCAAAGTACCTCCTTCTCCTTAGGATTTTGGCTTGTAGACTTGATCCTTTTAAAGACAAAAATCGACTTCTTTAGGTGATTGCAATTCGGTTCCTAATGTAGCAGAATTGATGCCCTAATTTCGCACGTGTGAGGAGATGGAGACCCAAAACTGTCTTCAAAATTTGGCTTCTCTTCTTTCTTTTGTTCTCTCTCTTTGCTAGGATTTCAACTTGTTTTCTTTTCTTCTTGTGATCGAACTTGAGTGCGTGTTCTTCAAATGAGGTCGATGACACTTTTATATATACCATTCGAACAACCCTTATGAGGCCGACTTATCCTTGCTTAGGCCGATTTGTCCTCTGCTAAGGTTGACTTGTCTTGGAGGGAATCTTTTGACATGTTAAAATTGGCAACTAGGGCCAAACTCCATATGGGTCACCTTATTTATGGCAACTGATATTTTTCTTGGATTCCTCTCGTCAAGAGGTGTAGGATTGATCTAAAGATCATCCGATTCCGACATGTATTCATGGATATATGAATTTATTTGTATTCTTGACAATTTGTCAAGGTTAGCCAGCAAGAAAAACAATCATTTCCACCCCCAACTTATCCTCAACATTTCATATAAAAGGAGGAGACCTTGTGACATAATTTCACTCATCTCATCTCACATTCTTCTCTCCTAGTTTGATTGGGTACGCGTTAGAGGAGCAGATCTCTCATACGTGTGAAGGAGGAGGATGAAGATTCTGGTTAGGGCAACGTTGACTAGGGTTGACCGAGCTGCAAGTGGGCAGAATTGATAGCGTTGACCAGTGTTGACTAATTCTTGCATGTGGATTGGGTTAGGTTGCCTCTCCTTGGCAAGCTGCATTTCTGGACAACACCTTTGATCTATTTTGACTATGCGTTGACCAACGTTGATTGTCATGAGGGCTGATCGCAGGTTTGATCAGCGTTGACTGAAGTTTGATTGTGATTTTTGGACTATTTTGGACCTGCTTCTTCTTGCTGTTGGAGGCCTAGTTGACTGAGCATTAACCGAGATTGTTTGAAGGTCAAATCTAACCTGTTTGACTTCGCTGGTTAGGGTTGTGCTATTGTTGTCATAAAATTACATAATTGTATATTTGTACTATCTCTCTCTCTGCTGAATTATTGAAGAATATAAGAAGAATTGATCAAGGGTTCCCCACATTGGGGTTTGCCCCTGGCTGGTGCCACATCTTGTGTCCTCTTGTCTTGGCTTGTCTTCTACTGTTTATAATTATGTTCTATCTGCATTTTACTATCATGCTGATGGGATTGCCATTTGGAAATTGTTATTGGGCTAATAAGAAAATTTGAAGTAAATTGCTCTAAGCATAGAACATACCAAAATTTAACATGGTATCGGAGCTGAGGTGAAGACAAAGCCTAAGCAAGAGTGAAAGAGCAATCACCAAAGACAGTTGGACAAGGTCAAAGGCTTAATGGGTTCCTTATCCCACTTCCTGGCTGAAGATAAGCTCCGTGAAAAGTCTGACTATCACGGATGGAAGATGTCTCTGGATCTGACATTGGAAGAGCAAGAAGTGCCAAATTTTGTGAAGGGTAAAATCCATGAGCCTCCATCAAATGCACCAGCTGCTACAAAGAACAAATACACCAAGGGTGAAGTCAAAGTGAAGAAGATCATCAGAGATTCCATTGGTAAGCGTCCGATGGCCTATCTAAAGGTCACTTCAATGGAAAATCTGGATCTAAGGGTGGAAGGAAAGGTAGATGCTTTGGTTGCAATAAATTTGGCCATTATGCGAGGAAATGTCCAAATAGAAGGGACACATCTCATGATGATGATCTCAATCATTCCAGGGGCATCTTTAATGATCGAAGGAATGACAGGTACAATGGCAAAGGAAAAAGGAATGCAGGACATCAAGGAAATGGTCAGCCCTCCAAGAAAGCAAGGAACTCTAGGTATGAAGAATCAAATGTTGTTTCTGATAAGCAAAAGGAGTATTATCTTATATCGACCCTCTCCTCTACCTCTTCTCCGGATACTTTGGGAAATTGGCTTATTGATAGTGGTGCTTCAAGGCACTTCACTGGATACAAGGAAGCACTCTCTAATCTGATAGAGAAGGAAACAAACTTGGAGATTATTCTTGGAGACGATGCCACCTATCCCGTAAAAGGTGTAGCGAATGTTACCCTTCAATTGAATCAAGGTAACACGATTCATTTACAAGAAGTTCTTTATGTACTTGATCTAAAGAAGAACCTAGTGTCCATTTCGGCAATGGAAGACAAAGGTTACAAGGTGGCATTCATTGATGGAAAGGTACGTGTTTGGAAAGGGAATTTTAAAGATGCTTTTACTCTTGGGTTCAGGGTTGGCAATTTGTATCAAGTTGCAGGAGGTCCATTGGGGGCCATGTCTGATCTATGGCATCGGAGGTTTGCCCATCTTCATTGTAAAGCCCTACCCGATGTGAGACAGATAGTGACAGGGATGCTTGAATTCAAAGAAGAGCATGAAGGTACATGTCCGAGATGTACTGAAAGAAAACTTACAAGGGGACCTTTCCCCTCATGTAATAGCAAGACCACAGATGTGGAACAACCCGAGGGGTTTGAGATTCATGTTCGGGAATCTTATGTATGCAGGTCGAAGAAAGCTCTCTATGGCTTCAAGCACGCACCCCAGGCTCGGTATGAGAGGATTGATAGTTATCTGATGGATATGAGATTCACTAGGAGTGAAGCTGATCCAAACCTTTGCTTGAAGGTTGTGGATGATAGACCTCTCATACTGGTACCCTGTGAAGACGACCTCTTTCTGATAGGTACAGATCCTCTCATTTGCAAAAGTAAGAGGGAGTTGGATTCCAAATTTGGAATGGTGGACTGCAAGCCTGTGACTACCCCAATGCAGCTTAACTTCAAGAAGGTATGCGGTAGTGCTGCTGGACTTGATTTGGGAAAGGCCTCTGAGTTTAGTCAACTCATAATAGCATTGATGTTCTTGGTGAACTCTCGTCCGGATATATGTTTTGTAGTTAGCATGTCGAGCTCATATATGATTGAGCTTCACTAGATTGGTGCCAAGAATCTATTTAGATATCTTCAGGGCACAATCTCTCATGGACTGAGATACACTGTCGGAAATGTGAGGCCGTATAGTTACTCTGATGCTGATTGGGCAAATGGTGTTGAGGATCATAAGAGCACTTCCGGGTGTCGGTTCTCTTTGGGTTTTGCTTCGATATCCTGGATGAGTAGGAAGCAGATGTCGGTTGCTTTGAGCACCGCTGAGGCCGAATACATAGCTGCGAGTATGCCCTTGTGTGAAGCTGTCTGGTTGTGGAATCTCTTCAGTGAGATGTTTGGACACTTGCTAGATACCACCGTGATCTTTTGTGACAACAAAAGTGGGATTTGATTGTTGAGGAATCCCGTGTTCTATGATCGCTCCAAGCATATAGACATCAGGTGCCACTTTATCTGGGATATGGTACAACGGGGAGAAGAAAGTTCCATCACTCTGGGACTGATGTGCAAGTTGCCGATATTTAGATGAAGCCCTTGCGAAAGGCCAAATTCTTGGCTTTCTGAGAACGACTAGGAGTCGTGGAGAGACCCTTTCCTGAGGGTCCTGTATGATATGGACATTGAGCTCTGGGAGTTCTAGGGAGCTTTGGGGTACTTCTTGGAGCGATGAGCAACCATAGGGTGAGTGAGTGGTTTGCTATGTAGGCATGATGAGTGGTTCATCCTTTTCTTGCTGAGACATAATCATAGGGTGAGTGGTTCCAGTCTTCCCTAGTGTTTTGTTGTAGGGTGAGTGGCTCAGCCTTCCCTCGGGATACCCCTAGTGACATGTAGGCATGATGAGTGGTTCATCCTTCTCCTGCTGAGACATCCTACCGATGCAGTCTGGGACTCATGGGAAGTACCTCTCATCTGGCCAATGAGTAGGGAAATGAGGATATGGAACATAGTACTACCGATGGACGCATCGTGTACTACCGTACTCCTATGCTAGGATGATATTGATCTAGGATCAATTGGAATTGACTTCGCGTCAGTAAGAGTGGTATGAGACACTCTCTTTATTTGGAACTGATTTCAGATTAGTAAGAGCGTTATGACGCAGTCTCTTCATTGGGACTGACTTCGGGTCAGTAAGAGTGGTATGAGACACTCTCTTTTATTTGAGACTGACTTCGGGTCAGTACAGAATGGTATGATACATTCTCGACCACTTCTTCTTCTTCATGGTTCAACAGAGCAGAGCAGTGCATTGATGACAAAGATAGTACTAACAGACAGATGGATTAGCAGATGGAGTTCTCCCTAGTTGAGAGGGGGTGTTAAAATTGGCAACTAGGGCCAAACTCCATATGGGTCACCTCATTTATGGTCGCTGGTATTTTTCTTGGATTCCTCTCGTTGAGAGATGTAGGATTGATCTAAAGATCATCCGATTCTGACATGTATTCATGGAGATATGAATTTATTTGTATTGTTGACATTTTGTCAAGGTCGGCCAACAAGCAAAATAATCATTTTCACCCCCAGTTTATCCTCAACGTTGCATATAAAAGGAGGAGACCTCGTGTCATAATTTCACTCCTCTCGTCTCGCATTCTTCTCTCTCTCCTAGTTTGATTGGGTACGCATTAGAGGAGCAGATCTCCCACACGTGTGAAGGAGAAGGACGCAGATTCTGGTTAGGGCAGCATTGACTAGGGTTGACCAAGTTGCAGGTGGGCATAATTGATAACGTTGACCAATGTTCACTGATCCTTGCATGCGGATTGGGTTAGGCTGCCTCTCCTTGGCAAGCCGCATTTCTGGACAACACCTTTGACCTGTTTTGACTATGCGTTGACCAGCGTTCGCTGTCATGAGGGTTGACCGCAGGTTTGACCACTATTAACTGAAGTTTGACTGTGATTTTCAAATTGTTTTGGGTTGCTTCTTGTTGTTGTTGGAGGCCGAGTTGATTGAGCATTGACCGAGATTGTTTGGAGGTCAAATCTGACTTGTTTGGCTGGCTTTGACTTTGCTGGTTAGGGTTTTGCTGTTGCTGTCATAAAATTACAGAATTGTATATTTCTACTATCTCTTTCTTTGCTGAATTATTGAAGAATATAAAAAGAATTGATCAAGGGTTTCCCCACATTGGGGTTTGTCCGTGGCTGGTGCCACATCTTGTGTCCTCTTGTCTTGGCTTGTCTTCTACTGTTTATAATTATGTTCTATCTGCATTTTACTATCATGCTGATATGATTGCTATTCTGGAAATTGATATTGGGCTAATAAGAAAATTTGAAGTAAATTGCTTTAAGCATAGAACATACCAAAATTTAACATGACACTTCTTAACTTACAACAGTTTTCTTGACTTGTTACAAGATGCCTAATGGGGTCTTACATATATCACAATAACTCAATTGACTTCTTGACTCTATGACAAACCCTAGAATGTTAAAATTGGCAAGTAGGGCCAAATTCTACCTTGGGACATCTCATATGATGGAAATGATCTAAGTCACCTGACACGGGGATTCCGGACACGTAGGATTCGAGATTCGTGGTGTCGGATTCGAACACGGTGACCCCCCGGAACAGGACAC
>APFE031343712.1:191166-237736 GCA_000404065.3 Pinus taeda
TGATTAGCTTCTTCTTCAATTAGATTATTATTGTGTTCTTATCATCAAACAACTACCAAGAGGACATAAGATATAGGCAATCAACTAGCGCCAAAACCTCTCCTCTTGTGAGGAGAACCCACAAGAACTCTTCTCTTCTTATAAAACTTCAGATGACAAATTCCAAGACCTATGACCCTTGTCAGGCGACCCCTCCAAAGACCAAGTCATAATTCTTCTTGAAGACCTTACTTCTTACAAAGTCAACCCGAGTCTCTTTTGCTTCAAATCTGCCTCCACATCATAAGCTCAGACCTGCACCTTGACTATAATTTTCGACCTCTTTTGACTTGCAACTTTCAGTCTCTTCTGTAGAAACCCTAGGATAACACAGGTGAGTTGAAATGGAGAAATATGCCTTCTTTTACCTTCTTGGTCTCCTTCTTTTTTCTTGTGAACCTGGCCCTCAAAACAAGTCTTATTGGTACCAATGAATAACCTTTTGATGGTATTGCAACTTGGCTTCCCTGCAACAGATAGAAGCCCTAATATCATCGCATGCGTGAGGTGTAGGTGTCCCAAAAATAGTCTCAAACTTTAGATCTTCCTTCTTCTATTCACTATCTAGGAGACTCTTTGTTTTCCCTTTTCCGCACTTTTTGCTTGCTCTTGGATGCTTGATTGATACTCCTTTGAATGAGGCTGAATGCTCCTATATATAGGATTCCTTGAGTGGCCTAATAGCCTGACTTGTCCTTCTAGATAGGTTGACTTGCTCCTTTTGAAGGCCGACTTGGTTGTAGCACTATGACAAGGTCTTGGAGGGTCTTTGACTCTATTTTGACTCAAATAAAATTTCCTTTACAATATGTAACATGCCCAAAAGGGTCTTCCATAGATGATAATGACTTAATTGACCTGTAGACCCAGTGACAAGCCCTAGAAGCACTCAATGTGTGCTTGACCTATAAATCAAATAACCGGAGCATGAAACCCATGCCTCAAGAATGACAATAATAATTTTATTTTTCTCTTTACATCAAATACATAAAGTCATGATTACAAATGTCATTGTGAAGTCCGAACCTAGTTACATATTTCAACACAACAAAACCAGTAAGAGCAGAGAAATAGAAGAATTCTTTATTCCCTGGTTCTTTGTTCTTTGATTTCTTTGTAAGTTCTTCAAAATTTGCTGCAGAGGCATGCTGTTTTCTCTTTCTCTTTCTATCATTTGATCTTTCAGGACAATTGTGTCTAAAGTGACCATACTTGTGACATTGATAGCATTGAACTTTTGACATGTCTCTCTTTCCTTGAGGAGCAAATCTTCTTTCTTCCGGTCTTCTATCTTCATTTCTTTTCTAAAAACCAAACTTCTTTCTTCCTCCACTTTTCTTGAAGCGTGTTGCAAATGCTTGAGAATCACCTTCATCAGATCTTTGAATCTTTCCCCTTGATACGAACCTTGATTCTTCTCGAGTACAATTTTCCCATAGTTCATGAAACTTTGGAGCATCCTTTCTAGCACATATTCCAGCTGCAAAAGGATCTCATGATTCGGGTAGACCATTGAGTGTTGTAGTTATCAATTCCTTATCATTACTAATTCTTTATCAGAAATGACTTCATCAATTGCTTGTAGTTGATCTCTTAGTTGAGATATTCTCATGAAGTGTGAGGCTATAGTATCATTCCTTGTCATTCTAATATCACGAATTTCATTCGTCAAACTCATATCTGGACCAATATTGTTGATAGTAAACAAAATGGTTAGGGCATCATACATATGCTTTGAGAATTGAAGACTTGAAACATAGGGAATCAAGTGGGCATCATACATATGCTTTGAGAATTGAAGACTTGAAACATAGGGAATCAAGTGATCTTTGATAGAGTCCACAATGATGCTCATGGTTGTAAAATCGTCCTTCTCAAACTTTGCTTTCTCTTCGTCTTTCTCTAGTTCGGTGACCTTGCCTTTTGCAATGCTTAAAAGACTTTGTGCAAGGAGAAGATCAATCCTAGTCTTCCAAGCCCTAAAGTTTGTAGCTTCTTCTAACTTGTTTCCTTCCTTCATGTGGGAACCCATAGTTATAGACCTTTTGCAAGGAGAAGATCAATCCTAGTCTTCCAAGCCCTAAAGTTTGTAGCTCCTAACTTGTTTCCTTCCTTCATGTGGGAACCCATAGTTGTAGATCTAGGGTTTCAAGAGTGATCTCTTACCAAAGAGTGAAAACTTCTTCAAGAGTGATCTCAACATCCTTTTCATTACCAAAGCTCTGAAACCATGTTGATTTTTGAAGTGCAATAAATACAAGCACACTATTTCTGAACTATTGGTAATTACTTCAAATGATATAGATTTTCTTTTAATAATTCCAGTTTATCATTAAGCAATTACACTTCAGAAATTCAACCATAAACCATAAAGGCAGTAGAGATCACAATGCACGAAAGAGAACATAAGATTTACCCTGGGAAAACCCACTTGGGGGGAAAACCCAACAACCTTTTTCTTAGAGAAATTCTTGAGTTCAACAAGAAATACATCTTAATGCAGCTAGTCAAAACTATGCTTATGGCCAAACCTGGTCCACAACCCTCAAGTCAAGCCTCCAGCAACTCGCTCTGATCAGATCTGCCGTAGGCCTAAATTTGGCCTCCAGAATATGCCCAGAAAACTCAGCCTTCCAGAATTTCGGCCTGTCCAAAAAAGGTCTCATGTGTGAGTTTTAGAGAGAGAGATGCGAGCTAAAGAGAGAGAGATCTTAGTTCTTCTTCTCCTTTGCCCTTCGCTTTGAGGCCCAGAAAATGTCTTTTTGTTATGACTCATGAGATCGAATAGTGCTCTTGTGGAGGAGGTCAAATGCCTTTATATATAGATGTTCTGCCTTCACAAATGGGTGTGTCTCTTCACTAGGGCCAGCTTGACTTGAGGGAAGGCTGACTTAAACAATTTTGGAGCCAAAAATTCAATTTTCAAATTTCAAAATTTTCTCCTTTAAATCCGACATGAAGAACATGTCTTACAATAAATCTTTCAAGGACTAAATAATAAAAATGACATCAATAACATGTTTTACAAATTTTTTATACATTACAAAGGCTAGAATACAAATTATGAAGACCAACCATAGCTACAAAATTCAACAATAGGGTCAAGTATTTGTGCCAGTTTGCTAAGGAAAGAGGACAAATCTCCATAAAAAACACTGGAAGTGTCTACTGGTCTGAACAAGCACTTTAAAACCAGGCAGCCAAATTTATTGGACTCATCACTCTCCATATTTCTGATGTATGCAGGTCAACATTCTCACATGCATCTCACTGAGGATTTTGGCACCTGTTGTTATGATGCCAATAATTGACTTTAGGACCTCAAGCCTAGCCACCTTGCCACTAACCTATGTTAGTTAAACTCGACCAGGAAAGACACAAAAAACTTGTCTCAAGTATTGGCATTTAATCAAATTAGGTCATATGGTCAATAATTTGTACCAGTTCAATAAGGAAAAAGGCCAAACCAAAAGGGGTTGATTTCATACCTGCTGCAGGCTGCCTCCATTCTATTGATTGAACTTCCAACAGTATTACCAACATCATACCCCCAGTTCCAATTCTTACATTTCTAGGCCGCCCCACTGCTTCCAAATCTTACATTTCTAGGGTAGATGGTTAAAAAGTGTAGTTGACTTACCAAGAATGTCTTCCATCATTCTTAAAATTCTTGAATTCCATTGTTTTAATGGCAACCTGAAGAACCTAACCATATATGCAAGTCTGGTAATTCAATTTTGGAAAATTAAAGAAAGGGTGGACTTTTGGCGCATCAATCCTGCATTTCTAAAGAACTAAGGCCTTATGAACAAGAGGAAAACCTTTAATGGGCTGGGATATTCAATTTTCCATTTCTATCTTATTTTCCAATGCTCCTATGATCTAAAATATCATTCTGAAGGAACTATTTTTTTTCCCGACTAAAAGTTCATAGGGCACATCCTTCTTTCAGAGATGGTACCTAGTGCAAACCTGCTGCCGCTGATTACAGTGCCTGACTCAGCAGAGACATCAAGTGCATGCAACAGAGGTAGACAGCCTAGGGAATTGGCCCCGCGACCTACATGAAGCTCAAAGCACTTAACCACAAAGCACTTAACCACTTGAGTTAGCCAATTGGGCTTTTCTCAAGGAACTATTAACAATCATAGAATTTTTTTATCATGATGTCTATATCAGACGGGACCAGATTTTCTTGATTTAAATTGGAAAAATCTGTGAAATTTAAGATGTCAACAGAGGTGGTAGTTGGTGGTGAAAGTCAAAGGTCAGAGGCAAAGCTTCCCAAACTGTGTGGTTTTGGTGTCAGGAGGGAGAAAAAATTAAAACATTAAGTGGGATGCAATAGAATATCTAAAAGTCAGTTAATAGGCTTCCAAAACATATAATTCAGGAAATATTAACAATGATATTTTATGAGATTCAAAATAATGGTAAAAATTTATGAAGTTAAATGAGATTTTATACAAGTATTTTATGAGAGGAACAGGCAAAAGAATAACCAATTTTCATCTATTGTTGATTTCCATCTACTGGTGATACACTGCAGTTTTTTTCTTCCAATTTCACTTTTGTGAATGGAAACATATATTTCGTAAGTACATGTTCTCATTTGTTCTTATGCTGTTTGCAATAATGTGTATTTTGTTTTTCAAATTGATACTGATACTCATTTAAATGACTGGTCAGGGTATTACATCAACTGGCATGAACAAAGGAGGGCTTTTCTGTGGTGACATCGCTACACTCTACAAGTATCAGAAGTCAACCATCGATGTTAAAGTGGACACAAATTCCAATGTAAGTAGCGTGAGCTGATTGAATAGAACTGAAACCACTTGATGCTCTCTCTTATCTTTCTCTGCTTCTGAAAACAGTCTTCCTTGGCATTCTAAATGAGTTCCAAACTTTGCACATGGAATTCAGTTTTGCTTGCTCACTTATTCTTGTGACTTAGAATATCTGGGCTGTTTTTTTTAAATAACAGATTTCAACTACAATCACCATTGATGAAGTCATACCAGGTGCCAAGACTGTTTTTAGCTTCAAATTGCCAGACGATAAATCTGGCAAGGTAAGTGGTTCAGTTGTTTTTACACCAGAAGTGTTCGTTCTATTTCTTTAGTGATTATCATGTTCCCTTTTAACTTGTCCGGAAATATGAGAAAATGTTTATGTGGATAGTTTTACTTACAGTTGAAGTTCTACAACCTCTAAATGCATCTGGTGCCATTTTTTCCTCATCATATATTAGTGAATGAATGAATGATATTTTAACGTCCACGAGACTAAAAATAGTATATGGGACTACCAGCGTCCCTCTTTTCTGCTTTTTGTAATTCAATTATTTTCTTACTCAAATTGATGATGCACTGACCCAATTTAGTGAATGAATGAATGAATGATATTTTAATGTCCACGAGACTAAAAATAGTATATGGGACTGACTACCAGCATCGCTGTTTTCTGCCTTTTGTAATTCAATCATTTTCTTACTCAAATTGATGATGAGCTGACCCAACTATCTAACAGTCCCCTCACAGAAAAGACAATGCCAAGTAATTGATGCTAACATACTGCCAGATCTGTCCCTGATGTCTCTGAAAGCATCATATTCCAAAATGAAATGCTTTTCCGATTCCACTGCCCCAGAGGTGCAAAAAGTACACACCCATTCTTCCCAAGCTTCTTTAGGTCTCTTCCACTGTCCCGTTTCACACCGAAGTTGATGTGAGTTAGTTCTTAATTGAGCAATAAGAATCTTTGCTGTCCACGGAATGCTAGCTCCAATATATTCTTTTTGTTGGAGATCACAAGTGGGGTTAAATTCCTGAACAGAGTACTTCTTTCTACCCAACTCTTTTCCCCATATATGCTTACGGAACTTCTCCATAACAAAATTCTTTAACTCCTTGCTATTTATGGGACATGTATTGAGATAAATATTCCATTTTTGCATCTATTTGTTGTTTTGTCTCATCCATCATTTCTTTCTTTCACTCATGCCTTCGTACATAATTTATAATAGTGGCATCATTTTTACCAAGTTTTTCAAAAATCTCAAAATTGTCTTACATGGTGCACTTTTCTATAATTTTATTTATTGTGCTGTTTATTTTTGTTCTTTTGTTTCTTCTGGTTTAGTTGGAGGTTCAATACTTGCATGAACACGTGGGCTTGAGCTCAAGCATTGGTTTGACTCCCAAGCCTGTAGTTGACTTTTCTACGGCAATAGGAAGCGACGTATTTACTGTTGGTGGTGAAGTAGGCTTTGACACTTCATCAGGATTGTTCACGAAGTACAATGCAGGCATTGGCATTACAAAGCCTGAATTCAGTGCCGCTGTTATATTGTATGCATCTCAATTAACCTAATCCAGCTTCTCTTATAATCTTGTGTTTTTGTTTATAAATATGAATATATGATGTTAATAACCTTTAACTTTGTATGACTGTTTTTGTTCATTAGCGCTGACAAGGGAGACACTTTGAAAGCTTCATATCTCCATGAACTGAATCCCATTACAAAAACTTGTTTCGCTGCTGAGATTTCGCGCAAGTTTTCAGCAAATCAAAACACTTTCACAGTGGGAAGTTCTTATGCCCTTGACCCCCTCACCACCATGAAAACACGGCTCAACAACCACGGGAAGCTTGGCACAGTTCTCCAGCATGAATGGAAGCCTAAATCCTTGATAACTCTTTCTTCAGAGTTTGACACAAAGGCACTTGATAAGTCCCCTAAGATTGGTTTGGCTTTAGCATATAAGCCGTGAGATTGTAACCATTCCAAAAGTTTAGTCTGTTATGGTTCTTGGCAGGAAGCACCTAATACCTATTTTTTTTTCCTGTTTTTTCAAAATACTGTTCGACGGCAATATGTTTACGGCCTCTAAAGAATTTTGAACACCTTTGTTACTGTGCAAGTGCACAGGAATAATAAACATCGAGAATTCGCTCATTCGGGATATTCATTTCATAATAATACAAGGATCGTGGTTTGAATATAGTCATACAATTTGTTGGCCTCCAACGGAAGCAGTAGTGTTTCTTGTGTCATAGGATTGAATGTGTCCTGATATTATTCCATTATACTGATTCGGCTATCCTGGAAATGGTTCTATTTGATCCATTCAGTGTGTTCTAACTGTGGCTGCGCACACGCTCTTCTTTTGCATATAATAATCTCCGTGTGCATAGTTTTGATTTCCAAGTAGATTGGTGAATGTATTCAAAATGTAATAGGTCCTGTGCAAGTTTATTATACAAAAGGATTACGTTGTAAGGATTAATACCTGTTCTGTTTAAAGACCCTTATCTGTTTTATATTATTAACGGAAGTCAAATCTTTGCATTGGGTGTATTACTTAAGGGCTTCTGGCAGTTTGACTTGTACTGGCTACGACAATTTTTAGTGGCATTAAATGGTGTATCGACTTTATGTGTGTACATGTTCACGTGGATATGAGTGTGTTATTTGCATGTGCTTGTTAATGACAATGGAGAAATGCCTACTGCGGTCATGACCATTTGACCAGTGAAATATAATTAAAGATTAAAAAATGGTTATATTGTTATAGCTAATGTCCTATTTGGGCATGATATATTAATTGCAATTTTTATAGAATAACAAGTATCCAATTCTTTTTCACAGGGTGAGGGGTAAAGTTTATTGGTAAAGTTTATTAGTGATTTTTAAGTGGTTAATAATAATAATAATATCATTAAATTGGGTGAGGGGTAAAGTGGGTAAAGTTTATTAGTGATTTTTAAGTGGTTAATAATAATAATAATATCATCAAATTTTAAGGTCACAGTTAAGTTAGATACTAAATTGGTATATGAGATCTTTTTTGTTTGTGGGACAAGGCATTCTCATTTGCAAAGTGATTTGATTGCGAAAGTTTATGGAGGAGGTTGACTACCGTGTTTAACTATTTTGTGATCTCCTGTTTGCATGTAATGTAATCATGTGATTTTTTTTGAATAAAACATGAATAATAATAATAATATCATCATTATCATCATCAAATTTTAAGGTCACAATTAAGTTAGACACTAAATTGGTATATGAGATTTTTTTTGTTTGTGGGACAAGGGACTCTCATTTGCATAGTGATTTGATTGCTAAAGTCTATGGAGGTTGGCTACTATGTGTTTAACTATTTTGTGATCTCCTGTTTGCATGTAATGTAATCATTGTATTTTTTTTTGAATAAGACATGAATGAGCTTCTAAATGGTTGCAAGAAAAAGTTCTAGTCACTCAATGCATGATAAGATTTGTAAAATAGTTGATTGGATATGGCTCAACATTGGTGAAATTGGCGGTAGAGATATTGCAGTATCCAATAGAGGGTACTAGGTTGCAAATGACTTCAATCTGTATGTATATAAAAACTTTTATTCAAAAGATGTCAAATACACTTTGCACTTTTAAATATTTTAATGATTTAGACTCATTGGGCCAAGAGAATTATCTACAAAATGTAGGATCAGTATTAAAAAAAACAACATGCCACACTTATTTCATCTGACATATTAAACAAGATGTTTTATTGATGGTGGATGCTTTATTCATCAATAGTGGAGTATGATAGGTTGATGTATTGTGTCAACCATCATTATTTGTGGGTTTTAGGTCTTAGCTAGTTATTTATAAATGTAAGAGATGTAAAAGTCTAGGTCATTTTATATGTCCACTCTTTAGATATACTATATTGAAAATTTAGAAAATCTATACTTTAAAATACTTCCAAATATAACTTCATTTATTTGAGGTTTCATGGATATATTTTATAGAACTTTTATTGTTTTTATTCAATTTGAAATATTTATTATCACAACAATTACTTCAATTATGTTCAACCATTTACTAGACAAGGTCAAGAGGATGGACACCAAAAAGGTGTTTGAAGGAGAGATGAATATCACAACCCTTGGGGTACAATTTCCACTCACATCTAGTTGTTCCATCAAATCCACTCAATTAAAACAACCATGAAGCTACTCGTAACCATGAGAAACCAAAGTCAAATTTTCTAGATTTGCAATTAGAACAACAATGGTACACTTCATATGTTACACAACTTAAGATAAAATACAATACCTCAACTCATCTGAAGTTGGTAAAACAAGTGCTTTCAACACATCCCAAGCAAGGTCTCTCCAGTTGCACCACAATGCCTAGCTATCACGTCCATCATCAACAATAAATCCCAACCAACAATATAAAGGCTTAGTAATGCATCCCACCAAGCCATCTAGTTGCATTGAAGGTTCCACAACATGCTAGTGTGAATACTAATAAGTCCACCTTGGATATCTCACTTGTATCCCATAAGCTATCAAGGGGATTAACCAATTATGCATCACACAAACTCCACTTGCATCCAAGTAGTACAAATCTTTCTCTAGGGTTTCATCCCACAAACCTTGGGTCTAGTTCACACCAAGACTTCAAGACAAACTTTGGTAATCTTATCTTCACATAAACTCTAAGTCTTCCAACTCTTTCATCGACTCCAAGACAAGTATATCAAAGATTACAAGTACATAATTGAATACTTCAATATGCTAAAGGTTCCATCTTAGAGAGGTGGATGCTAATAATAGAGAAGTGGATTAGATACACAACTCAATGTAAGTCATTGTACTAGGTCCTCAAGTAGAGTGCTCTTTTGCCAAATAGACTAAATGTCATTGGGTTGTTTGGCACTACCCTCAAGTAAGGCTCTCTCCAAGCTAAGCCTCCACATGTCAAGCACTCCCTATCAAAAGGTTGCATGCTTTCTAAGATAGTTTTCCAAGCTTAATGTTCCTCCTCCATGTGTAACTAAGTTCATAAGTAACCTCAAGTAGAGTGTCCTTCAAGCCAAGTTCCCTACTACATGCGTGCCATGTTGCCCTAAGGCTTCTAGGGCCAAGTGCCCTTTCTCCTTATTCCTAACACTTCTCATAAGAGAGTTGAACCTCCTATGCCAAGCATACATTCTTCTTAATATCTGTCTATGTAGATGTCCACTGCCACATAAGATAATTACTTCCACAATAAGTGCACCTCCTTTAGTACATATCTCAAGGAAAAGTATTCACATACAATGAGCCCTCCAAGTGTTGATCCTCCCATGTTATGCAAGATACAATGAGGGGCTAGGGTTTAACCATTCATCCCACATTACATGAAGTAAACTCTTAGCATGGTGTAAACACTTCAGGAACAACCTAAGAGCTAACACACACAATATTGATAACCTTGCTTAAATCTCCCCACTTGTAAGTTAGTTTACAATATAGGATCCAATAAGATCCAAACAATGTCAACTTAAAAACTACCTTGGTTGGTAAGTTTATCTAGTACATTCCACAATTTGAGCTTATTACTCTTTAAATACTTGTCATTAACAATTTTGATTATATGTAGGATCAAATGGCTCATTAGTTGAAGCTTACGATCTACCACTACTTTCGATGATAAGAATTGTGATGCATTATGGTTTGAAATTAAACTTTGTACCTCCATTGTAATAAGTTTTGATAATGTACTAGTCAACTCTTCATTGTTGTGTAAATTAGCATGTACTCATAAATTATTTATAAAACTTGGAATGTTTTGCATATTCTTACAAGTATTGTAAGTGCCTTAATACAATCTTGAGCACAATGTGCATTGTCACCACATTCACAACAATAATTGTAATCACCTTATCTTTGTTGTAAGAATTCTTGTTATTAATGTTAAAGGGACACTTACTCAAGAATTTAATCACATAAGAATGTAGAGGACTCCAAGCCCTTTCCAACAAGTATTTACTTGCCTTCTAACTCCTACTTGTTAATGAGATATTGAATTTACAAGTTGGAAACCAATATATTTTCAAGCTTAAATGAGTCAGTCTACATGAGTACAAGTCGACCTTCCCAAGAGACATGTCTATTCAAAACATGGTTGAACAAGTATAAATAAGAAGCTAGACTCCTCCATTCATCCATCTAACTTACCGAAGGCAAGGAAGACATGAAGAAGTTCGATATGAGGTGAAGAAAACGAGTTCATAGCTCATGAACTTGGTGGCTAGCAAAAGAAAAATTCATTTTTAGATCTAGGTTTTTGAATTATTTTTGGTGAATCTCTATTTGGTTTTTGGAAGCTTTTGTGCTAGATTCATTACCTCTTTTTGAACAAGGTTCGACCTTTTTGTGCAAACATTTTGGAGTAGACAATTCGACCTTCCTTGAATACAAACCTCGACCCTTCTTGGAAGCAGAACTCAACCCTTTTTGGATTAGATTTTTGACCCTTAAGACTAGGAGCAAACCTCTGTAATTTCATCCATGAGATAGTGAGTTCAAACCCGTGGAAAGTTTGTAGCAGACCTCTGTAATTCCGGCCTGAGATAGTAAGTTCGAATCGGTGGAAAGTCTATAGCAAACATCTGTAGTTTCGGACCTGTGGAAAGACTATAGCAAACTTCTATAGTTTCGGCCCTGTGGAGACCAGTGACAAGGAAATTTCGAGTCTGTGATAGGGCATAGACCTCAACCCCTTTATGGAATGTCTCGACCTTATCTAGATCAATATTCAGCCCTACCTTGAGAGCTAACCTTGAAACTTCTTGGAGCAGATTTGGAATTGTTTGGAGCCTCTCTCTTGTGGACTTTTGAGCAGCTTTTGAAGAATCTTGTAGCAGTTCTCAAGGAGGTTTCTTAAAAGATATTCTCACCCTTTCTAGAGCCTTGATTGGAGCAACATACTTGAAAATATTTGAAAACATTCTTGGAGCATCTTGAAGCATTGTTGAATCCTTACAAAAGACATCCTTGAAACCTCTTTGGAGCAGTATTGAAGCTATCATTGGAGTAGTTGTTGAAGAGTTTTTTGTGCACACTTGAAGACATAGTTGGAGTAGACTTGTTCACTATTGTTGAAGCAGGCTTATTGATGATTTGTTGAGTTGACATAGGTCTCTTGTTGGAGCAGACATCCTTGTCTATACTTGAAGCATTATTGAAGACATTCTTGGAGCATTATTGAAGACATTTTGGAGCATTTTTGAAGTATTTCTTGTAAAGTTTTGGTTTGACCAAATTCGAGCTTGGAGTTGTTGAGAGGATTGTAGTCCTCATTTTAACCAAGTAGGAGCTTGGATTTGTTCAAGGTTGGAGCCTTGAAAAAGTCAAAGATTTTGTTGTATATGTTGGTGCCTAAAATTGCTGTAAAAGAGGATTGGAGTCCTCACTATTTTTTGTCAATAAAATTATTTTTGTTCTATCTCTTGTGTTCTGGTTTATTTTGTGGTAGAAATCCGAATTGAAATAAAATAACAATTGAAAGAAATACTAAGCCACCCCCTCTCAATATTTCCAGCAATTGTTATCAGAGCTAGCTTCTTCAAGATCAACCTAACAACCGGAAGAAGGAATTTTGAATCACAATGGCTAGTAAAGATGATAAGGTTCCCCAATTTAATGGAACAAATTTTTACCTTATGGAAAGTTAGAATGGAGTTCTACTTAATGTCTCTTAGAGTCAAAGTTCAACAATCTGTCATTGATGGATGCAAGATCCCATCTCCTCTTCCTCCATATCCAGACAGGAAGAAAGCATATGTGGCAAATGCAAATGCTTTGGATTCTATAGCAAGTGGTCTGTTAGATTCATAATTCACTAAAGTTATGAGTATTAAAACAACTAAAGAGATGTGGGACAAGCTTGTCAATATTCATGAAGGAGATGACAAGGTCAAAATGCCAAAGCTTTAAACCCATATAAGGTAGTTCAAAAGTCTCAAAATGAATGATGAAGAAGATATTGTTGCTTACTTTCTTCGAGTAGATGAGGTAGTCAACTCTATTAGAGGACTGGGTGAAAAATTCAATGAAAATATGATTGTCCAAAAAGTCTTGAGATCCCTTCCAGATTGTTTTGATGCCAAGGTATGTGCCATAGAAGAACTAAAAGATTTGGACTGTCTATTAATGGATGAACTTGATGGAATCCTCACATCATACGAAATGAGGTCAAGGAATTCAAATCAAAAGGAAGTTGCTTTCAAGGCATAAAAAACAGCAAGAAAGGGGAAGAGTTGTGACTTTAACAATGATGATTATGATATTGAAACAAAATTGGTGCAATTTTACAAGAAGCTGAAGAAAGGATCTAACCTCAAAGGTAAGTACCCTCTCATTTGCTTTAAATGTGGCAAAATATGACATTATGCTGTGAAATTTCCTTTCAAGGATGACAACGATGATGAAGATGAACCTAAAAGGACATTAAAAAATAAAGGTTCAAATAAAAATAACTTCTCTAAACGAGATAACGCTGATTATGATGAAGATGAACCTAAGAAGAGAACATTCAAGAAAAGAGGTCTAACCAAAAGGATTTTACTTTCCAAAGATAATGATGATTTTGATGAAGATGATGTCTATGCGGGAAGGAGAGAAGTATTATTCATGCCTTCACATATGCCACATAAACTTGAAGAAGAAGAAGGAAATGTGGATGAATTGTTGATTAGAGCCATTGAAGAGAACGAAAAACTAAGGAAAAAGAGTGGAAAGTTTTCACAAGAAATCATCTCTCTCAAAACCGAAAAGGAAGAAGCAAAGACGATGGAAGAAGTATTGAACAAGAAGTTAAAGGAAAAGGAAGAGACCTATGACAAATTAGACGTTGAAGTTGTCTCTCTAAAAAGAGAATTAGATAAGGCCAGCGAAAGCTTGAAAAGTTCTTAAAACTTAGATGTCATCCTCAACACTCAAAGACCACAACATGAAAAATTAGGACTTGTCTATAAAGGTGAATCATTTGATTCAAAGGAGAACAATAGTGTCCATCATGAAGAAGAACCAAGAAGCTATGTTGATACTCTTCACAACCATCCAAGAAGTGAGAAGCAATTTGATCCAAGTGACATGCCAAAGGGTCCTCCTCGCAATAATCTAAGGAATGAGAAGTTGCATTATCAAGTCAAGCTTATACTAACATGTAGTAAACTATTTTCCTTGGTCATTATTTCCTTTGTAAAAATTTTGGTCATCAGGCTAAGCATTGCAAGGCTTATGGAGGTAATAATGTCGACTCAAGAAAGTATGGGACTAATTAGCAAAAAAGGACCATTGATTCAAGGAGACAAAACCATATCAAGACTTATAATTTATTTGATCCTCTTTCAAAGTATAGTCTAAATTGCTCCAAATGTAATAATCCAGGTCATGAAGCACAAAATTGTCCACAAGAACCAAGAGAAAGGGTTTGAAGAAGGAAGACTAGAGAACCCACGCTTAAAAAGTGTGGTCTACCTTTATGTGCACAAAATAAGGAAAATAAATGGTTTGTAGATAGTGGATGTTCTAGGCACATGACTGGTGACCAAGACAATTTCATCTCACTAAACAAGAAAGATGGAAATGTGACTTTTGGAAGTGGATTTGCTAAAATTGTTGAAAAGGCACAAAATGCACTATTTGTCAAACGACTCAAGCACAATATTCTAAGCGCCAACTAAATCTGTGACCAAGGAAATGATATCATCTTTGATGCCAAGGATTGTGAAATAATAGTCTTCTTCAAGGAAATTTGTGGGAAAAGGAGTAAGAGCAACATACAATGTATACATTCTCAACAAGATACAAGAAATATGTTATTTCAGTCAAACAAATGAAATTCGATTATGGCATAAGAGATTGGGACATATAAACTTTTATAATTTGGTGGAGATTAGAAAAACTCAAACAATGAGAGGTGTCCCCATGATTTGAAAACTTGAAAATGTTATTTGTGCATCATGCCAACATGGAAAGCAAAAAAGGACCAACGTTAAGACAAAGGAATTCTCGTCATTAAAGCATCTAGAAATCATTCATGGAAATTTGTGCCAGCCAACCAAAACTCTAGCTCTACAAGGAGAGAGGTACTTTATATATTTATAGATGATTATACTAGAATGATGTGGGTATTTTTCATAAGATTTAAGTTAGAAACACTACAATGTTGTAAAACCTTCAAAGCAATAGTTGAAAATAAAAATGAGTCAAAGATCAAATGTTTAAGGATAGATAGAGGTGGAGAATTTACCTCAGGCGAATTTAATGAATGCTGTGAAAAACATGGAATCAAGAGGAAACTATTTGTTGCTAGGAATCCACAACAAAATGGAGTGATTGAAAGGAAGAACAAATCAGTACAAGAGACTGCAAGAACAATGCTATTAGCAATTGATTTACAACCTAAATTTTGGAGAGAAGCAGTTGGGGCAGCGATATATACAATGAATAGGGCATAACTCCAGGTGAATAGTGATAAAACCCCATATGAATTATGGAAAGGAAGACCTGCTTTATTGAAATATTTCAGAATATTTGGAAGTAAGTTTTTTATGAAGATCAATGATGATTCACCAAGCAAGTTCGATTCTCGTGTTGATGAAGGAATTTTTCTTGGATACTCTACAAGAATCGAGGCCTACAAATGCTACAACAATCGATTGCGAAAGATAGTTTAGAGTGTTGATGTAAAGATTGATGGGTCTCTTCCTAAAAAAGAAGTTGAAATCAATGGAGAATACCCTATCCTTGAAGATTAAAGAAGAATTGGAGTCAAAAAATCAAAAGGAACCATCTCAAACTCCATCAAAGGTAAAGTTCGTTCAAAAATATCATCCAAAAGATCAATTATTTGTGATGTAGTTGGTGCAATAAAAACTTGAATAAAGATGATAAATACACCAAAAAGGAATGATATTGCTTACTATCCACAATTGAACTAGAACATTTCACTCAAACAAGGATCCTCACTCGATAAAAGCAATGAAATAAGAGATGTATCAAATTGAAAAGAATGGAACATGGGAGCTAGTACCTCATCTAAAGGATAAGAATTTCATAGGAACTAAGTGGGTGTATAAGAACAAAATGAATGAAGATGGGGAAATCATCAGAACTAAGGCAAGGTTTGTGTGCAAGGGGTACTCTCAAATTGAAGGAATTGACTTTGAAAAAGAATTCACTCTTGTATCCTAATTAGAGGCTATAAGGATGTTTTTGGTATTTCTTTTTCTAAAGGCTTCAAAGTTGATCAAATTGATGTAAAATCAACATTTCTAAACGGTGACCTAAAGGAAGAAGTATACATGGAACAACCCTAAGGGTTTGACTTAACATAATGAAAATATTTTGTTTGTAAATTGAAGAAGGCCTTGTATAGATTAAAGCAAGCTCCAAGGGCTTGGTACGCTATACTTGATCACTATCTTCAACAACAAGGATTCAAGAAAGGAATTGTAGGAAGCAATCTTTACATGAATATGGACAAAGACAATTTGCTAATCACACTAGTATACGTGGATGATCTAATTTTTGGGAGCAACAATGATGAAATAAGTCATAAATTTTCCCAAAACATGTCAAAGGAATTTGAAATGTTGATGCTTGGTCAGCTGTCTTACTTTTTTGGACTTCAAGCAAACTGAAGCAAGTATGTTCATATCAGAAGCAAAATATCTCAGGGATATGCTTAAGTGATTTGGGATGGAGGAATGTGCTATTATCATCACACCTATGATTATAGGTTGCAAGACAAGTAAGGATGATGAGTCTCCTATGGTGGTTGCTACTCTTCATAGATTAGTTATTAGAGGTCTTTTATATATGAAAGCTTCATGACTAGACATCATGTAGGCAGTAGGAATGGTGCCGAGATTCCAATTAGCCTCAAAGGAATCTCGTATACTAATAATAAAGAGAATACTCAAATACTTGAAAGGCACTCTTGATTTTGGACTATGGTACTCTAAGAGAACACATCTTACATTGACATCATATATTGATGCAGTTTGGGAAGGTTGCATTGATGATCACAAGAGTACCGTTGGGAACACATTCTTCTTGGGAGATTGTCTTGTATTTTTTCTTAGGAAGAAACAATCATCTATATTTCTCTCCACAATTGAAGTCAAATATATAGTAGAAGTAGATTGTTGTACACAGATCCTATGGATGAAGGAAGCGTTAAAGGATGTCAACATAGAAAAAAATTAACCTATCACCATCTACTATGACAGTACTAGTGAAATCAACCTCTCAAAGAATCCAGTCATGCATTCAAAGACAAAACATATCACAATCATATATCACTTCCTTTGAGAACAGGTTGCAGAGAAGAACATCAAAATGGAGTATGTCAACACTAAGGAACAAACTATAGATATATTCACAAAACCCCTACCTTGAGAAGCATTTGAACATCTTCGTCAAAAGATGGGGGTCATCTCTATTGCCTTCCATTAAAGCATCCCTTTGTTATTGATGTCAAATGGGGAGAATATGATAGGGGGAGTAGCACAATGACAAGGGGAGCAACACGATGACAGGGGGAGTAGCACGATGATAGAGGGAATAGTACGATGATAGGGAAGCAACATATGAGGAGATTATTTCCATCAATAACAAAGGGGGAGATTGTTGGAAGAATTCTTGTTATTGATGTCAAATGGAACTTGCTCAATAAGTCAATCACATAAGAGTGTAGAGGACTTAAAACCCTTTCAAACGAGTATTTACTCACCTTCTAACTCCTACTCATTAATGCGATATTGAATTTACAAGTTAGAAACCCACATTTTGTCGAGCCTACATGAGTCAGCCTACATGAGTACAAGTCGACCTTGACAAGGGACTTGTCTATTCAAAACATGGTTGAACAAGTATAAGTAAGAAGCTAAAGTCCTCCATTAATCCATCCAACTTGGCCAAGGCAAGAAAGATAAGAATAAGTTTGATCTGAGGTGGACAAAACAAGTTCATAGCTCATGAACTTGGTGGCTAGAAAAAGTTTTTTTTTTTTTTTGGATATGGTTTTTTGAATTCTTTTTGGTGAATATTTATTTGGTTTTTGGAAATTATAGTTTTGGATTTATTGCCTCTTTTTGCGGGAGGTTCAACCTTTTTTGAGCAGGCATTTAGGAGTAGTTAATTCGACCTTCCTTGAAGACAAACTTTGGCCTTTCTTGGAAGCATAACTCATCCCTTTTTGGATCATATTTTCAGCCCTGAGGCTAGGAGAAAACCTTTGTAATTTCAATACCGGGATAGTGGGTTTGGACCTATGGAAAGTCTGTAGCAAATCTTTGTATTTTCAGCTCTGAGATAGTAATTTCAAAGATTTGGAAAGTTTGTAGCATACCTCTGTAATTTTAGCCCTGTGGAGACACGTGACAAGGAAATTTTTGGCCTGTGATAGGGCACAAACCTAGGCCCCTTTTATGGAATATCTCGACCTTATCTACCCCTACCTTGAGAGCTAACATTGAATCTTCTTGGAGTAGATTTGGAATTGTTTGGAGCCTCTCTCTTGTGTACTTTTGAGAAATTTTTGAAGAATCTTGCAACAATCCTCATGGAGGTTTCTTAGAAGACATTCTCACCCTTGCTAGAGCCTTAATTGGAGCAACAAAACTGGAGTCTTTGAAAACATTCTTGGAGCACCTTGAAACATTGTTGAAGAATTACAAAATACATTCTTGAAGCCTCTTTGGAGAAGTATTGAAGCCATCATTGGAGTAGTTGTTGATTTTTTTTTTTTGTTTTTTGTTTGTGTGCAGACTTGAAGATAGAGTTGGAGCAGACTTTTTGACCCTTGTTGAAGCAGACTTATTGAAGATTTGTTGAGTTGACATAGGTCCTTTTTTGGAGCATACATCCTTGTCTATACTTGGAGCATTATTGAAAACATTCTTGGAGCATTATTGAAGACATTTTGGAGCATTATTGAAGACATTTTGGAGCATTTTTGAAGTATTTCTTGTAAAATTTTGGTTTGACCAAGTTGGAGCTTGGAGTTTTTGAGAGGATTGAAGTCCTCATTTTTTACCAAGTTGGAGCTTGGAGTTTTTGAGAGGACTGAAGTCCTCATTTTAACCAATTAGGAGCTTGGATCTGTTCAAGGTTGGAGCCTTGAAAAAGTCAGAGATTTTGTTGTACAAGTTGGAGCCTGAATTTTTTGTCAAGAGGATTGAAGTCCTCACTATTTTTGATCAATAAAATGATTTTTGTTCTATCTCTTGTGTTTTCGTTTATTTTGTGATAAAAATATTAATTGGCATAAATAAAAATTTAAATAAATATTGATTTACCCCCCTCTCAGTGTTTCCGAAAATCTTGGAATATGTTTTATATTTATCTTACTTTTGAAGACATTTGCAGCGTTTCTTTTATTGGCCACTTTTGTTGTATGTTATGTCCCTACTAATTACCTTGAATGATTTAATAGTTTCACATCTTATCCTCATAATGCCTTCCTACTTGCTTTTGGATTATTTTAGATAAGTTCTTGAATTGTATGATTGATATGGTTATACATAATTTAGACCACTTATGACCTAGTTCATACTGATTTCCTCACCTAAATGTTTGGAATTGAGTCACTCATCTTCTATTAGTTGTATAAATAAAGATATTTTCATTTGAATTACAAAATAGAAAAGCTCCAATATAATCGTCCTTGCATTGATTTATATATTTCTAGGTTGGTGTTCCTACCTTAAGGATGCACTTTTGATTGTATACTAAATTATGCAAATCATTGAAACTTAGCCTTCTCAATGTCCACATGATTGGTCATTTTAGTGCTTCAAGTGAAGATGGGTGTCAACTTTTCAAAATTAATTTGACATTCTATTCTATAGGACATACTACTCCTATATTGTTCTAATGATGTTATTAATGGAGGGAAAGACTTCCTTATCTTGCCTACTGATTGACTTGATTTTTGTAGTTGAAAATATGAGATTGAATTTGACTTCCTCTACCTTTTGTGTAGCCTAGGTGCCTTTTAAAGTTTTTTAATTGATTGATGATATCCTTTTAGATCATATCCTCTCCATTTGCAAGCTTTCAATATCTTACATTGATTCTTATAAAATGTTTGCAATCTTTTTGTAAATATTGAAAAATGTATAAGTTTATACTTGATCTCTTCTTTATCTTTTTTGGTGGATATGATATTCAAAAACTCTATTTTCTTAAATAATTCTCATTATTGTAAAAATTTAAACATACTAAACTATACCATCTATATATATTTCTTTGCAATTTTTTAATAAAAAACCTTTTTATTAATATATTATATGTCAAATTAACAACATAAAATAATATAAAAACTCTAAATAAAACACTTTTACTTATGAATTAAATTCTAATATAATTATTTAAAAAATTAAAATTTATAATATTCAAACCTTAAATATAAATATTATTTCATTAAAAATTAATTAGTTTAAAGATGGAACTAATAGCTTTTAATTATCCTCAAAAAGGTGATAGAAAATGTTATTACATTTCTTCTCTTTAAACCAGTACTCCTATACTAGCAATTTCAATTAGAGAAATAGCCAATCAATTTCTTAGTTTTCCGAACATCCATTAGAGAAATGGATAGTTGCTACACACTTGAGATCCAATCTTGGTTGTAAAAACTCTCTGAGAGGTTGATACCTCCTTTATCCCTTTTGGAATAACAACGTGGCTCTTATTTTCATGTTTCACTTCTAATAAATTGATGACTTTCCTTTTTGCACTAGGGTCATAATTTTTTAAATTTGCTCAACTAACTTATGATGACATTTGAACAATCATTTTTAATTTTTGATGTTCAAATTTACATTTCAAAAAAATATTTTAAGTATATTTTGGACTAGGCTTTGTACTAAAGTTAAATTATGGAATGTTTAAATGTTATAATAAGTCAACTTCTAAATTCTCAAGGTTTTAAATACACATTTATTAAAGTTTAAGAGTAGGTGCCATGTCTAGAGTGTTGTTATGCTCTTAACCTGCAAGATGATACAAAAATATCAAATATGCAAAAGAAATATACCCAGAACATAGAACAAGAGCAATAACAACAAGTATTTTATTATTCAGAAAGCAAAGTTCACTTGCCTCTTTGAGGGGGCAACCTCTAATAGAGCTGAGCTTGATTACAAAATAAGACACGATGCTCCTCGCAGGGAGTCTCTATCCTTTATATAGGATTCATACATGTAATACCATGGGGCAATACCATGGTTCTTATTAATACCATCTATCTAATACCATGGCCCATTTGCAACTAACTGTGGTCCTGTCATTAGATGCGGGTTAACCACTTACAATTATTAATATGGGATTTATTGACTCTTTACTTAACTATAACTATGACTCGATCCTATTACATAAATAATGGGGTTAGGGTGGGACCCTAACATGCCCTCCCCCATAAGAATAGCCTTGTCCTCAAGGCTGAAGTTGCGGAAACTGCTGAAGAATAGTGGCTGGTTCCCAGGTTGCATCTTTCGGAGAGGTGTCTTTCCACTTGACGAGGACTTCCTTGATCATGCGGCCATGTAGGTGCCGTTCTCGTGTGTCCGGGACTTGTTTAGGTTGGAGCCAGATTGACCCTTCTTCATCTAGTTCAGGTAGACTGGTTTGAATTCTGCAATTGTTCCCAATCACTTTCTTGAGGCATGAGACATGGAAAATTGGATGGATTTTTGTAGTGGGTGGCAAAGCTAGCTTGTAAGCAACTTCTCTAATGCACTGAAGTACTTGATACGGTCCGTAGAATTTTGGAGATAGTTTCTGACAACCCTTTTCTTTGAGTGATGTTTGCTTATATGGTTGCAGCCTTAGAAATACATGATCCCCTTCTTAAAATTGGCGTTCTGAGCGATGTTGATCTACGTGTTTCTTCATGCAATTTTGAGCTTGATGAAGATTCTCTCTGAGGTGAGCCAGCATGGTGGTGTGGTTCTGTAGTAGATGATCCACTGCTTGTACCTTCGAGCATCCCTTGATATAAGAAGTAGGGGAAGGAGGGAGTTGACAATAAACTACTTCATATGGAGTCATTTTGGTGGTGGCATGATAGTTTGTGTTATACCACCATTCAGCTAGAGGTAACCACTGTACCCAGAGATGTTGCTTTTCTGAAGTGAAACACCTAAGGTATGTTTCCAGACATTTGTTGACTGCTTCAGTTTGACCATCAGTTTGTGGATGATATGAAGTACTAAGTTGTAGTTGGGTACCTTGTAGCCGGAAGAGTTCCTTCCAAAAGTTACTGGTGAAGACCGGGTCACGATCAGACACAATGGAAGTGGGCATGCCATGCAATTTGAAGATTTGATCCATGAAACATTGAGCGACCAAAGTCGGTGTAAAAGGGTGGGGTAGGGCGCAAAAAATGAGCATAATTAGAAAGTCTATCCACAACCACCATGATGACTGACTTGTTTCCTGACTTTGGAAGACCCGTAATGAAATCCATAGAAACCTCTGTCCATATTGAGGTCGGGATGGGCAATGGCTGTAATGTGCCTAGGGATTTGATTGTTTCTCCTTTGTGGCGCTGACAGACATCGCATTTAGCTACAAAAGTAAGAATTTCCTTTTTCATGCCTGTCCAAAAAAAAGATCTTCGAATACGAGCATATGTCTTCTGAAAGCCTGACTGTCCTACAATGGGAGATGAGTGCAACTCTGGAAAAATGCGGCTTTTGAGGGTGGATGTTGGTGATATTACGACTCTATCCTTGTAGCGAAGAATCTCATCCTACCACGAGTAGCCCACTGTGGAATTTGGATTCGCCTGCAATTGATTAATGAGTTGGGAGAGCCAGGGATGTGAAAACCATTATTTGCGAGCCTCTTCAATCCATTATGGAATGGGAAGGGAAATTGCGAGCAGGGTACTTTCCTCCTCAAATTGGTGGGATAACGCATCTGCTACAATATTTTCACGCCCTTTCTTGTAAATTATCCCATAATCATATCCCAACATTTTGGCGAGCCATTTATTTTGTTGTGGTGAGGATAGGCGTTGCTCTAAAAAAGATTTAAGGCTTTGATGGTCGATGCAGATTTGGAAACGTCGCCCCAATAAGTATGGTCGCTAGGTATCTACTGCATGTAAGATGGCCATCATCTCCTTCTCATAGGTAGATTGTCCCAGATTCTTCCCACTTAGTTGTTGGCTCATGAAAGCTAAGGGTCGACCTTCCTGCATTAAGACTGCCACAATACCTGTACCCGAAGCATCACATTCAATCACAAAAGATTTGGTGAAGCTGGGTGGTGTTAAGACTGGAGTAGAAAAAATGGCATGTTTGAGAGTTGTAAAGGCCTGTTATGCTTCATCATTCTAGAGGAATGAATTTTTCTTGAGGAGTTGAGTGAGGGGCCTAGTAATGCGACCATAATTGCGGACAAATTTGCGATAGTAGCCTGTGAGACCCAAAAATCCTCTCAGACTCTTCAATGTCTTAGGTTGAGGCCAATCCTGCATGGCCTGGATCTTTTTGGGGTCCACCCTAACACCTTCACGCCCCACAATGTGGCCCAAATACTCAACTTCTTCCATGCCAAAAGAACACTTGGACATCTTGACAAATAATTTATGCTTGCGGAGCAGTTGCAAGAGCAGATCTACATGTTGAAGATGTGCGGCCCAGGTGCGACTATAGATGAGGATGTCATTAAAGAAAACAAAGACAAATTTTGTGAGATATGGTTTGAGCAAGTGGTTCATAAGGCTCTGAAACGTGGATGAGGCATTACAAAGACCGAATGGCATGACCAGGAACTCATAATGGCCTTCATGAGTTCGGAAAGCAGTCTTTGGGATGTCTACTTCTTTCATGCGGATTTGGTGGTAGCTTGAGCGAAGGTCAAGCTTAGTAAAGAATTGAGCCCCATTTAGTTCATCCAACAAATCATCAACATTTATAAGAAGAGTTCGGTGAAAATCAAAATTACAGGGATGATTACCGCAAGAAGATGTTAGATCATCTTCACAATAGTGGTAGTTATAAAAAGCTGCCCAAGAACCCTCTTAAGAAAATTTCTAGGGTGGTGGCTCTTGCCATCAAGTCCAGTAGCTCTGTGAATTCCCTTTGCCATAAGCTCATTGAGAGTAGTCCCATTACTCCTAGGATCTATGGGTTACCAAAGATTCATAAAGAAGGGCCCCCCCTGAGGCCTATTGTCAACACCATTGGTGGTCCAACCTACCTTTTGGCTAAGTTCCTTGCCCTCAAGCTTAAGCCCCGAGTTGGTCGTACAGATTCCTTCATAAAATACTCTGCTTCCTTCATTAATGAGCTTAAGGGCATAAAGCTTGACCCTGAAGACATCCTTGTCAACTTTGATGTGGTCTCCTTTACACTTGCATCCCTATAAAGGAGGCCTTGGAAGTGATCTATCGCCTAACAAATCCCGATACCACTCAGCTGGTTAAGATTTGTCTCACTTCCACTTTTTTCTGTTTCGAGGGTGAATTCTTTGAGCAAACCTATGGTCTTGCCATGGGCTCACCCCTTTCCCCTATTGTTGTGAATCTTTTTATGGAGGATTTTGAAGCCAAAGCTTTAGCCTCGGCCCGTCTCCTTCCCAAGCTATGGAGAAGATATGTTGATGACACTAATGCCATCTGGTTGCATGCCCAAGAGGAGTTGGATCTCTTCTTCAATCACCTCAACTGTCAATCTTATGCCATTAAGTTCACCATGGAAAAAGAAGTCAATGGTTGTCTCCCATTCCTGGATATTCTTATTTCTAAAAACCAGGACGGTTCCCTCTCCCACTCAGTATTTCGGAAGAAAACGCATACTGAGCAGTATCTTCATGCCGATTCCCATCATTTCCCCGCTCAAAAATTGGGTGTTCTTAACACCCTCGCTACCTGTGCCCTTAGGATTTCTGATAATAAGAGCTTCGATAAGGAGAAATCCCATCTCCTTAATGTCTTTATGGAGAATGGCTATAGTAGGCGCTTAGGTCAGAAGGCTTTCCTTAAAGCATCTAAAAATTCTGTAATTAAAAAAGTACCTAAAGAACGCCTGCTAGGTGTCCATCTTCCCTATGTCCAGGGAACCACGGACAAGATTGCTTGGATCCTTAAGAAGTATAATATTTCCTTAACCTTTAAGCCCCTCAATACCATTCATAAATCCCCCCGAACGGTGAAACATCCCATTGACCCTAAGGACATGAAAGGCGTCCACTTAATCCCTTGTTCTTGTGGGACCCCCTATATCGGGAAAGCAGGGCGCTCTATCCATCAAAGGATTAGCGAACATGCAGTCGACCTAAGGCATGGGAGAACCAAGTCTTCAGCGTTAGCGGAGCATGCGGAAAAGACCAAGCATCATGTCTATATTGAGGAAGCCAAGGTTATTACCAAGGTGGCGCAGTTCCATCATCGTAAATTCAGGGAGGCGATTGAAATTGAACAAAAGGCCTAACAATCTCAATAGAGATGACAACCGGAAGATCAGTAGTTGTTGGATCCCTGCCCTTTCTTCTTAGTCCTTCCTTTTTCCCCCTTCTCCCTTCCCCCCCCCCTTTTTTTAGTTTTCGAGGTTTCCCTTTTTTCCTAGTGCTGCCCTTTCCATCCTCCTAAGGTTTCTCCTTTGGTTTAAGTTTTTTACTAATTGTCCTATTCTTGTCCTTCTAGTATTTAAAATATGTCGCTCGTTCTATTTTTTATTACTGTTTCCTATTCAAAATTTTCTTGATATTATTTGTTATTAAGTTTTTTCCTTGACCATATGAATAAAATTTAAATAAACTAAAAATTAATTTTAACCAATACTCAATAATAATTTATTAATCCCATTAAATCCTTATTATTAAAAACCCTCTATTATCCCTAGTGGTTTAAATGATTAAGTTTATCAATAAAGAATAGAATGACTTTCTCATTTATAAGACCTTTTTTTTTTCTTCATTGGATTAAATTAAATTAGAATTAAGTAATTCAATATTTAAATAAAAATAATATTATAACATAAAAATAAAAATAAAACTTTTTCTTTTCCATCATTGGATTAAATGAAATTAGAATTAAGTAATTCAATATTTAAATAAAATGAATATTATATATTAAAAAAAGGAAATAATTTAATTTATAAACCTAAGGAAATTATTTTATTAAATAAATATAACATCCTAATATATAATATATATATAATTAGTTATTATTCTCTAAAATTAGGATATTATTCTATTATTAGAAGTAATTACCTTTGACTTATTAACATTATATAATCTAGTCGTTATATAGTTGTTGATGGTCAACTTAGCCGTTTGAAGATCTGCTCTCCCTATTTATTTTGCAGCCATGATCTGACTCCTCAACTTGTCCTGACAATGAACCACACTAGTTGGTTCGAAACGCGTCGACAAAGGTTTTCTTCATGTGATTTTCGCTGAAACTCTTCTTATAAATGTTATGGATCACAAAAGCCTCAATTCAATAAATCATCAACAACCAGGATGGAAAATTTATCTTTGACTGTCAACTTATTAAGGGCCCTGAAGTCTAGACACAAACGCCATTCCCTGTGTTTCTTGAGCACCATGATCACCGGCGATGAATAAGGACTAATGCTAGGACAAATGACGCCTGCTTCCAAGAGTTCCTTGATTATTTTTTCTATTTCATTGTTTTGGGCAAACAGATATCTATATGGGCGGACATTTGGTGGTTGGGCCCCTAGGACCAAAGTAATGCTATGATCATGTTCCCCTCTCGAGGGTGGAAGCTCATGAGGCTTGTCAAAGACTGGCAGATGGTTGTTTAAGATTTGTTGTATCTCAGGATGAATATGAACAGGATTGGGTTCGCAGGCCTGGATGGCATTAAATTGAGTTATGACTCCATGCTGGCCCTTTTTTAACAATTTTTCCATCCGATGTGAGTTGATGATAGAGGGAGCTCCCGCCTGGAGTCCGCGTAGGGTATGTGTGTGGTTGTTCTGCTGAAAGCTCATATATAACTCCTAGAAATCCATTGTGGTTGGGCCAAGTGTGCGAAGCCATTTAGCACCGAGGACAATGTCGCACCCTCCCATGTGTATGGCAAACATGTACGTCTTTAATTGATAATCCCCCATTTGAAGTTTGACATTTTCACAACGGCCTTCACATTTCATTGTTCCCCCATCAACAATTTGGACCTGGAAGTTAGAAACTGCCCAGACAAAACAATGCACTGCTTCCGCGACTCTTTGATGGATAAAATTATGTGTACTTCCACTATCAATCAAGACTACTACTGGTCGATGCTTAATAAAACCTCTGATTTTGAGAGTTTGAGGGGAAGAAATCCCTGCCAAAGCATGTAGCGATATAACTGGTTCTTCAGGTACATTGTCCTGTTGGTTGTCCTCTTCTTCCTCCTCTGGTTGCTCAAGTGGTGGGGCTTCCTCCGATGCACTGTGATCAGTAGCATCAATTTGAAAAAAATTGGGTTCCTTGCATTTATGCCCGGGGGAGTATTTCTCATCATAGTAGTAACATAATCCTTGCTTTCTTATTTCCACCATTTCTACTGGTGACACCTTTTGAACCTTGAGTGTCTGGGTAGTGCTTTGAGCCTGTGGGCGGCGACCCTTGGCGATGAATTGGACTGGGCCGCCAACGCTCATTTGACTTCATGAGCTATCCTGCAAGCATGCAACCATGAGCTAGGGTGGTGCAGTCGGACGTGGGCTTGTATGGCTTCTTTGAGACCACTGACAAAACATTCCGTGTAGAACTCATCTTGTAGACCTCCAATGTGGAAAGATAAGGCTTCAAAGGCTGCAATATATTCATTCATTGTTCCTATCTGTCTGAGCTTAGTGAGACGGCCCAAAAAGTTAGATTCATGGTCAAAGCGATTCATAAGAGCTTTTTTTAATGTATCCCACGTCAAGGGCCTTCCATAGCAATGTTGATGCCATTGCCATCATTGCCATCTTTCATTGTCCAAGTACATGATACCCACACTAAGCTGAGCCGTATTATCCAGGATGTAATTCAGTGTGAAATATTGCTCCATTTGTGCTATCCATGCGGCCAAGTAAGAGCCATCAAATTTATACATGTCCAACTTGGGTGGTTGCGGATGGGATTGTTGGGGCTGCCAAAGAGGTGAAGAGACTGGCTAGATTCACCCTCACTGTTTTCATTGCCAATATATGCCTCCTCATGTGCCTCCACCTTGCCTTTAGAGAGTGTTGTAGTTATTTCCTTCAACTGTGATTGGATGTCTTTCAATGATGATTCAAGGTTGTCCATCCTCTCATTCGCCATAGCTTGAGCTCTAGTTTGTACCATGCACCGAGCTGATTTACTTGAAATTTGGGACCGCCCGAATTTTTTGGCACTAACAATTGAATGGTACCACCTTGCTCAGCTCGTTGTCCTGATTCTTATGGGCTAAGTCACCCATTTGCAACTAACTGTGGTCCCTTCATTAAATGCGGGTTAACCACTTACAATTATTAATATAGGCTTTATTGACTCTTTACTTAACTATAACTATGACTCGATCCTATTACATAAATAAGGGGGTTAGGGTGGGACCCTAACATTCTAACAGAGGAATAACCACCTTCAAGTAGTTTGATGCGCTATCTGGGAGCTCTCTCGTGCCAAAGATGCCCCATAATCGATTTTGTTTGTTTTGGGCAAGCTGCACTGTCTACTCCATGACCATTCTGTTTGTTTGGATGTGTTGTGCGTGCTGTGTTGTTGCCTTTCCCCTTCTAGCCTTCTGTCTGTGTCTTGAAATGGCTATTCGGGTTTATGTTTTCCCTTTAAAATGTTTAATAATGAGTGTTTTCTGTTTTACATAGAAAACACTGTAATACTGTAAATCCTGCCCATTTCTGCTTTTCTGAACTTCAAAAGTCCTTAAATGTGGCTTATCCTCCTATCGAGTCTGCCCTTTGGGTCGTTGTCGCCTATCGCAGACGGCATGGTCTCTTTGCTCCCTTTGTTCCTTGAAATATTTGAAAAATATGAGAAATACATGAAAAAGGCCTCCCTCTAAACTTCAAATATTATAGATTTCATTCTCGAACCCTTTCGGGTCCGGGCTTCATCGCTATCAGTGCTACCAAGTTTCCCTTTGTATTTCATTATATAACAAAATACATTGAAAATGCATTGAAACTGGACTTTTTGCGGACCTCAAATATTATCAAATAATATTTAGAATATCGTTGGGTCCGCATCATCCCATCGCACATATGAAGTTGTAAAGGCTCCGCCCCTTGGTTTCCCCGATTGTGATTTGTCAATGCGATGTGGGCCGTCGATCTGCGCGCACGATCGACGGTCCACATTTAATCGCGATCGTGATCGCTCATTCCATATTGTTTGTGTCGATACCTCCGCTAATAGCGACCCATCGATCTGATCATTGGCGATTGCTGATCAATGGTGTCTTGCACCGATTGCCGCTGCCTGCTTGTGTCGATTGCAATTTGCTGCTTAGATCTGGGCCGTTGATTGGCGAAATCTAACAGGTGTTGTGATTTACACTGTTTTTCATGGTTTTGGAGTGTTTTTTCCTCCCGATAGTGTATTTCCGCCCTTCTAAGGGTTCTTGGCATGCGACGATTTTGACTTTGAATGGTCCTTAAGAGGATTTTGAAGACTTCAAGAGCATATATGGATCCATTGGCATGATTTTAAGCAAATTTGGAGACTTTGAGGCATATTTGGATCCATTTTTTGGGCCATTTGCCAACAAGGCTAACACTGGCTCCTTTTGGGGATGAAATCCCCCCTATGATGTTTCAAGAATTATAGAACAATGCCTTTCCTGTAAAAAACATGATAAAAAATCTTCCTCCAAGTGTTGCATTGGGCATGGAGTTTATTTAGCATGAAATAAAAACTTGAAAAAAACATATTTACAATACCAAGGCTTGAAATCCTTAACTGAAATAAAGTTTGAAGAACAGCCCATTGACTGGGCCATCAAAAACATCTCCTCCTTCCTTTAATGCATCCCTTTTGAGAAGCGAGTCACCAAACTGAAAATTGACCCTTTTTGCCTTTCTGTTAAAGGTTTCTTTTTCTTGGTCAATGTGCATATCAGCAAATTCATCAAAGACTTGTAAAAGCCTATTAATTTGATCATCTATTTCAAAAACATTCTAGCATTTGACATTATTAGGCGGAGATGGTCTATATTTCACCTTATCTCTATATGCTTTCAGCCTTAGATGTTTTGTTTGGAAGGTTTTGTTCACCTGAAAATTTAATATAAGAGATGAATCAATGCATTTTTGTGTGGGGGACACAAGGACTACACCTGCCCCTGCAGCTTCTTTAGAGCAAGCTCCTTCAAAGAACATGTCCCAAATCTATGGGTCTTCTTCCTCTGTGATCTGGCAAACTGGTTTTTTAAGCTGCGTAAAGGCCAATTGAGATTCTTCAATCTGAAGAAAGCAAGCTCCAAAAGCAGTGTCAATAACATAGATGGGATGATTAGTGGGATTCCTCTCATCACTGATTATATAAGCCAACTAAGCTTCTCTGTATAACCTCCTGCTTTCACCTCTAAAAACTGGGACAGTAGCATAGGATAGATCATTTTGCAATATTCCACCTAATCTCTTGATCCACCCTCTGGAAAGTAACATGCCAAACTTGGGGGGAACATCCGCTACCACAATATCCATCATCATGCTCTTCATGGGCAGCTAAGACAAAGTGAAGGCTAGATCCTTGATTAGTCCCAAACATTCCACTTTTCTAGAGTCAAAAGAAAACCGGTCATGGTAAGGCTTGGTAATGTCAAGACCCAATTTATCCATGACAGCCTTGGGCATTAGATTATGACTGGCTCTAGTGTCCAGAAGGCAATTGTGAAGGATTTTATCATGAATAGACAAAGAAATATAGAATGATGGGGAGTTGTCTTCACAATTTTCAATCATTGGGTTGAGAATAACAGCTGGTTGGTCATCTTGTAGATTTACGTGGTCAGTGGAGGCTTGGATGGCTTTAGGCTCAAGAGCCTCAAGGATAGATTTCTTGAAGGACTTGTTCTTTACTAGTTCAATCATAGGCATAGGTATTCTTAGCTTCTGAATTTTTGATTGAAAATTGAAAGAAGAAGGGGACTTGTCAAGGCTTCTTACCTGTATGGTTGGAGCTTTGAGGACGATAGGATCATCTGCTGGTTGCTTCTGCTTATTAGCTTGTTTTTTTTTTTTTTTTTTGCATGTGGTTCACGAGCACCCTGGTCAGTGAGTGATCGCCACGTCCACGGAAAAATCTGGGCGATAGCTAGGCTAAATCGCCCCTCGGCCTACTGCAAGACCTGACCCCAAGGGCTTCGGGTGGATTCGACCCTGTGACCTCCCGATGGCGAGGCACGATTTTTGACCAACTAAGCTAACCCTTGGGGCTTGCTTATTAGCTTGTTGTTCTGCAAGGACAACAACTTTATGAGCAAGAGTTTCCTTGACATTATTCATCTTTGACCTTAGATTATATCTTTGTCGATCTTCAGTTTGTTGAACAACTTCACCGTCCCACTCTTGGCTGATCTGGTCATTGAATAATGACCTTTCATAGGTAGTTAAGGTAAAAAAAGGGGCATTGCCTTTGTCTTCCATACAATGGATCTCATCCTCTTCTTCAAACTGCTCTTCTTCCATGACTACATTTTGAAAATGGGTCTTCACCCTTTGATCTTCATTGGCATCTTTGTTTCTTTGCAAAATCTGCAACTGGTCATTTGCTCTTCTATATGGATTTGGATTTGGAGGAGCAAAGGTGTTAGAAACTCTTCCTTTCCCTGAGTGCTACTCAAACTCTAATTTGGAGATCTCAGAGGCTAATGATTCTATTATCTTGGTCATTTTATCTATCTTGGGATCAGAAGATGATGAAGACTCGCCTCTTTGTCTCCTTCTATCAGCATTTCCCTTGAGCTTCTCAGCATCCATGATGTTCGATTCTACTTCCAAGGCTACATCCTGCATATCGTCCAAAGAAGCACATCGCCTCTCCCTCAACAATAAACAAAAGTTAGAATCAAAGGCACTCACATAAACGAGTCTAGCAGAGGTAGTGGTGGGTTTTACTTCAGCTAGTATCTTGTTGTACATGTGGTTAAACCTCTTATTAAAATCAGACAACAACTCACCATTTTCCCTCTTTAAATTCCCAAACTCAGTGTGGTAGTAGAGGAGATCCTTCTTATCCCCCCGATGCTTTAGGAATGCATCATCTAAAGCCTCAATATCTGCTATAGATCTTGGGGTCGGTTCTCTGAACCATTTTCTAGCCTCTCCATCTAGGCTTTGGACAAAGACTCTCATCTAGACATCATATTCACTAATGTCCAGGTTATCAGTATAGCTATAGAATGACTCAAGGTGTTCTTCAGCTGTAACACCTTCAGTCCCAGTGAAATTAGGCATATACTTCTGATATTCTCTAGTAGGCATGGCATTCAAAGGAGTGGGCAGTACTAGAGGTCCATACCTAGCAGCTATGATTATTTCCATTTTGGTGGGTGCTTGTGGATGTTAGGATATTCCGACACATAGGAATAGTTAAGTTCAACTTGGTCTAGTATAGAGTTAGGTTAGCGTTAGGTAAAGTGTGTTTTACCTTGTACATTTTGTAACTTACAATCTTACGGTTACGATATGTAGTGATCCGACGGTTCATTCTCTCCTCGGTATTACCGACACTTGATCCGTGGCTTGACACCCGATTGGTCCATGAATTCTATTTAAAGCGCATGGAGGGTCATTTGTAGGTTAACCGTGCATGAGAGAAGCTTATGTAAATTTTCATTCTTTTATTAATAAATTGCCTGTAGTAGCCACGTTGGCGCAGGCCGTGGACTGTTTCCCTCTCTGAGTGTTTTAACCACGTCAAAATACTGGTGTATTGATCTGTGATCTGTTTGTGAGCGGTGTCCTTTTGGTGTTCTGTCTGAGGAACTTACCCTGTAAATTCCTACAGTGGACCTGCCATAGCTGTGGTTGCTAAAAGAGTATTGGAAGTTTGAATGACAGAGGCATGAGGAGTGATTGATAATACTAAAGGAGTATGATGGATAGGAGGTGAGGTTTCCTTTGGGCTTACAACAAAAGGAGAACCTAAAGAATAATGAACTTTATGAATCTCTGAGAATTTTTCTTCGCTGCTAGTATTAGAAGCTATACTCTCAACATGTATTTGTTCTATTACAGGCCTTTACCTGAACCTGATGCACCTTTCTGCAATACCTTTCTTTCTTTGATGATGTTTTCAGGGTCAGGTACTGAGTCAGCTTGTGACTTCTGAGGATTTCTCCAAGTATTCCTCACAAACTGAGCCAGAACTATGAAGTGGAGTCGCCAAGAGGTTTGGCCTCTAGTAGAGTCGCCAAATAGATGATTACAACTAAAAAAGTGCCCAGACCTTGTCTATCATCAAAGTTGAATCTGTGTCGTCTCCCAGGGAAGTTGAGCTCCAGTTTCCTCTCCCCGGCAATGGTGCCAATTATGTTATCACTCCAGGAAACTTTCTTAGGTTGCAGCTAAGCGATGCCTAGTAACATATAATCTTCAATATTGTTCTCTGAACTATTGGAATAAATAATGGTTTGGATCAAGCCAGATAACCATTTCAACTATGTTTTTACTCAAGACATGCATGAACACCCTCAGCTTACAAGGTTTTAGACCACTAATGCTCAATAGTTTGTAGATTCAATGAATGCATGGAGAATACTGCCCATACTGGCAGATGCATATATAAACACATATGAATGGCTAGCTATAGGCAACAAATGAGAATACACCACTGTACCGACAGATGCATATATAACCACATATGAATGGCTAGCTACAGGCAGTAAAGAAGCATGCAAATCTAATTTATCAATGCAGAGATAAGATGACGATTATCTGGCATTAGACACAAAAGAAACATGAACCACCTGTTCAAGTGCAAGCTTAGAGCAGAAGAGAAAATGGACATTGAACAAATAACAGTAAAAGAAGCTTCTAATACTAATGAATGAAGATGAGAAGCTTGAGTAGCAAAGTCTCAATAGTCTCCAGAAGTTTAACCCTTGTTACATTTAGTTTTCAGCCCTTTATAGGCCTTTTACAATGCTCCTTAGCCTTTCGAGGCTCGGGGTGTCTTAATCTATCCTCTCTGTCTTCTTAACTGTTTGATTCCTTGAATAGGCAAGCATGGTTCGGAGGTTTTCTCCTTTTGATAGAGGAATAACCACCTTCAGGTAGTTTGATGCGTTGTCTCGGAGCTCTCTTGTGCTAGAGATGCCCCATAATCGATTCTGTTTGTTTTGGGCAAGCTGCATTTTTTGCTCCATGACCATTCTGTTTGTTTGGATGTGTTGTGCGTGTTGTGTTGCATTGTGCTGCTCCATGACTGCTTTGTTGGTTTGGGATGAGTTGCGCGTGCTATGATGTCACCTTTCCCCTTCCAGCCTTCTGTCTCTGTCTTGAAATGGCTATTCAGGTTTCTGTTTTCCCTTTAAAATGTTTAATAATGAGCGTTTTCTGTTTTACACAAAAAACACTGTAATACTGTAAATCCCGCCCATTTATACTTTTTTAGACTTCAAAAGTCCTTAAATGTGGCTTATCCTCCTATTGGGTTCGCCCTTTGGGTCGTTGTGGCCTATCGTAGACGGCATGGTCCCTTTGTTCCCTTTGTTCCTTGAAATACTTGAAAAACACGGGAAATACATGAAAAAGGCCTCCCTCCAGACTTCAAATATTATAGATTTCATTCCCAAACCCTTTCGGGTCTGGGCTTCATCGCTATCGGCACTGCCAAGTTCCCCTTTGTATTTCGTTATATAACTAAATACACTGAAAATGCATTGAAACTGGACTTTCTGCGGACCTCAAATATTATCAAATAATATTTAGAATACTGTCGGGTCCGCATCATCGCATTGCACATATGAAGGTGTAAAGGCTTCACCCTTTGGTTTCCCCGATTGCAATCTGCCAATGCGATGTGGGCCGTCATCTGCGCGCGCGATCGACGGTCCACATTTAATTGTCAATCGTAATCACTCATACCATACTATCTCTGCCGATACCTTCGCCGATGCGACCCGCCGATCCAATCATCGGTGATCGCTGATCGGCGGTGTCTTGCATCGATTGTCGTTGCCTGCTTGTGCCGATTGCGATTTGCCGCTTACATCTGGGTCGTTGATTAGCCAGATCTAACGACTGTTGTGCTTTGGACTGTTTTTCATGGTTTTGGAGTGTTTTTGCCTCCCAATAGTGTATTTCCGCCCTTCCAAGGGCTCTTGGCATGCGATGGTTTTGACTTTGAATGATCCTTAAGAGGATTTTGAAGAATTCAAGAGCATATATGGATCCAATGGCATGATTTTAAGCAAATTTGGGGACTTTGGGGCATATTTGGATCCATTTTTTGGGCCATTTGCCAACAAGGCTAACAGGGACTATATCTATATCTAAAGTTATCACAATGTGTAGATGTTCAAGTCTAGTTCGTAATCATGTTGAAAAAGGTTGTTATTAATGTCAAAGGTTGTCTAAATGAAAGATAGAATTACATAGTCAAATAGCATTTTGAGACCTGTTATCACCCCAAGAAACTCTCCTAGGTTGTAGCTCAGAGATGCTCGGGACATTACTAATTCAACTTAATGTTGCAGATGGATGAATGGAAGGAATGATGCTTGTTCAAGCCAGATAACCACTCCTACTTTGCTTGATTCCAGACATGCGTGAACACCCCCAGACTACAAGGCTTTAGACCACCAATTACTCACAGTTTAAGGATTGGGTGAATATGGAGAATACTGGCCACACCAGCAGATGCACAAGACCTTGTGATGGCCGGCTGCAACCAGTAAACAGGTCTGCAAATCTAATTCCTTAATGCACAGACAGGATGACAACTCTCTGGCATTAGGTGAAAAAAGACCTGAATAACACATTCATTGATACATACAAGATTTTAACACAGAGGTAGGATGACAGCTCCTCTAATGCTAAACATCAAGAGTTCAAGAGAACTGCATAACAAGCACAACCTAGAATAGAAAAAGGAATGGAAAGTGAGCAATTAACAACAAAAGAAGCTTGTATTAGCTGAAAATGAAGACGAGACGCTGTAAGTATCAAAGTAGTTACAGTCTTCAGAAGTTGAACCTTACATCAAAACAACAACCATCAACCCTGATTACATCTTGTTTCTGGGCATATATAGAGTTTCATTACAAAGGCACTCGACCATTCTAGGTATGGAGAGGTCATAATTGACCACCAACCACTTTAACTGCCTGATGGAGTCTCTGGTGCAACTTGCCTGCTTCAGTGAACAAATACGATCTTCTCAGGTGCTCTGCTGTCCTCTCGGGCAGGTGGAGTGTCGTATAGGGTGGAATTCCATAACTTTTAAATGCATTCACTTGCTCGGGCTCTGTCCTTTTCCTCCTCGGCCATACTGTTTGTTGGTCGTGGTTGTTGAGGGACTACTACAAACAGTACCGAAAACTGGTTATCTTTGTCCTTCGGACATGGAATGACCAAAGGTCATGTACTGCATGGCAAATGGACGGGTTTGATGACGGAGGAAGATCAGCCGTAGGATCTAGAAAATGGACGGTTGGGATTGTTTGGCAGAGGGTACCGGAAGATATGGGAGCGGGATGATCGTGGGCCGTTGGATCTCGAGTGGACAGATCCAACGGTCATTGGGTGGAGGAGGCGTGCGGGAGTTAGCGGGCAGGGACGGAGGACGGGCGGTAAGCGATATTAATCGCACCACTTTCGGACGATGGGCGGTAAAGGTACAAGGGCGTGCGATACCATTCAAAGGGTGACACATTGCAGCAAGAAAAAACGAAAACCGCCCTCCATCGCACATTATCATGCTGTCACTTCACGGGTGCGGGGAATGCGAACGTCGTCCGATCATGGTGGAGATGATCGGACAGTGGGGAATCAAATGAGCAGGTTTTTCATTGGATGCAGGCGGGGACCGTTGGATTGGGATGCGGCGATCGACGGCTATGATTTAAAGGCGACTATGGGTTACGAAGACGTGGGGTCATGTGGAGGCGGTGCTATGGGGATTTAAACTTAGCGCTTTGGGGCTTGAAGAAATAGGGGCTTATGCCGAGTTTTGGAGGAAAAGCAGAGATAACAGGGTTAAGGGAGAGTAAGTGGAATGAAGGAGAAGAAGGAAGATGACTTCTGCGAGCTCTCTTTTGAGCATAAACACATGGCCAAGCCTGTATTTGGCCCTCCAAATGTCAAGATATGTAGTAGAGCTAACACTGGCTCCTTCTGGGGATGAGATCCTCCCTGTGAGGTCTCAAGAACTGCAGATCATTGCCTTTACTGTGAAAACCAAATTAGAAAAATTTCCTAGTGTTCCATTAGGCATGGAGTCTAACTGAGTCTACACTAAAAAATGATAAAATAACATATTTAGAACCTTAAGGCCATAAGACCTTAAGCAACATAAATGTTCAAAAACTGCCCGTCAACTAGGCCATCGAAAACTGTCCCCCCTCCCATACTTTGTAGTATGAAGGTATTGTTCCCTTGGACCTGAGAGATGATAAAAGGCCGTGTCCAGAAAGCATCAAACTTCCCATGGTTTCCTTTCTTCTCTTTCAGTGCATCCCACTTCAGAACCAGATCTCCAACCTTAAAACTATCTGCTTTTGTCCTTCTGTCAAAGGCTTCCTTGATCTTCTTCTGATGTGCCACAGTCCTTTCAACTAGTTGTTCCCTGATTTGATGTACCTCTGCTAAATCAGTGATTCTTTTTGCCATGTCTTCTTCCTCATTCTGTTCTTCTTGTAGGAACTTTGCCACAGGGAGGGTTAACTGAATTGGGAACACAACCTCAGTGCCATATACCAACTTGAAGGGAGAACTCCCTGTGGATTTCTTGGTGGTTACTCTATCAGCCCACAATGTATACTTGAGCTTAGAATCCCAATTCTTTTTGTTTTCTTCCAACAACTTTTTAATTATCCTTATTAGGCTTTTGTTGGAAGACTCTGCTAGACCATTTCCTTGCAGGTAGTATGAGGTGGAATGAACCAATTTAATGCCCATTGAACTACACATGTCCACCAATTCTCTTTCCCTAAAGGTTGTTGCATTGTCTGTGACTAATTTATGTGGGCAACCAAATCTGGTGAAGATATTCTCTGTCAAAAAATTCATGACCACATGATGATCTGCCTTTCTGGTAGGGATTGCTTCAATCCATTTAGTGAAGTAATTTGTGGCTGCTAGGATCCATCTATATTGGCCACTGGAATGTGGATTGATTTCTCCAATGAAATCCAAGCCCCATTGTTGGAAAGGGCCATTGGCATGTATTGGCTTTAAGGGCAGGGACTTCAATTGTTGTTTCCATTCAAATCTTTGGCACCTGTCACAAGATTTAACAAATAAAAATACATTAGAAAATAAGGTGGGCCAATAGTGCCCAGCTCTAAGGATTTTGTGAGTTGTAGTTTTCCAATAATGGTGTCCTCCACACATGCTAGAATGAAACTGTTGCATAACCTCCATTGATTGTTTTTTGTCCAGACATCTTAAAAGAATCCCAGAGGGATCCCTCCAATAGAGCATATTTTCTTCGATGCAATATTTTGCTGCCCTGAGCTTGATAGTTCTGGCTTGGCTTGGACTGAGACCTGTAGGGACTTCTAGCTTCAACAAGAATTGAGCTATTACAAAGTACCAATCACAAGAAGCTATATTTTCTGCTAATGACTGATTTTTCACTTGTTCAACTGTTTCTTCTTCTTTCTGGCCATTCTCTGAAATTGTGCTTATGAGATCTATGTCCAGCATTATGCAATTTTCTTTAGCCATTAGCCTAGCAAGGCCCTAGCCTCTGACTAGCTTGGTGGGCTTCGGTTCTATATTGAATTCAATCAACTTTGCAATCCATTTAGCCCTTCTTCCATCAGCATCAGGTTGCGTTAGGACATCTTTAATTGAAGCAGAGGGCACATATGCAATTATCTTGGAATGCAGAATGTAAATTCTGAATGCTTTCAAAGATTTTATAAGAGCATATGCTTGTTTCTCAATGATATCATAATTTAGCTCAGCATCTCTTAAAGTTTTGCTGAAGAATGCCACTGGATGCTCTGAACCTTCCTCATTTGCTTGCATTAAAACTACTGCAAGGGTGTCATCAGAGGCAAACGAAATTATATGGAACTCCTTGCTATAATCTGGACTGCTTAAAGTAGGAGCTTCCATGATAGCTTTCTTAATGGACTCAAAGGATATTCTTGTTGCGTCAGTCCATTTGATCTCTGACCCCTTTTTCAACATGGAGGTAATATGCTTCACAAGTTCTGCAAAATTTGGGATAAACCTCCTCACAAAATTTATCTTGCCCAGAAAGGACTGGATGTCCTTCTTTGATCTCAGAATAGACAAGGTCTGTATTTCTCTTACTCTTTCCGGGTCAATCCGGACTCCTGCAACAGAAACAACATGTCCTAATAGCTTGCCTTCCTCTAAAGCAAACTGTGACTTTTTAGGATTGACTAAAATCCCAAACCTTCTGCACCTTAGGAACACCTTCTCAAATGTTGCAAATGGTCCTCATGGCTGCTGGAGTATATTGTTATATCATCAAGGTAGATAAGGACAAATTTATCCTTCTCTCCCACAAATGCTAAATCCATAGCCCTTTGAAAGGTAGCTCCAGCATTCATCAGTCCAAAAGGCATCTTTGAATACATAAAAGTGCCCCATGGAGTGGTGAATGCAGTGTTCTCTTGGTCATCTGGATGTACAACAACCTAGTTGTACCCTAAGAATCCATCCAGGAAAGACATCACTTTGGCTCCTGAGACCTTTTGCAGTAAATGCTCCATCTTAGGTAGAGGATAATTGTCTTTTTTAGAGCATTTGTTTAAGTTTCTGAAATCAACACAGAGTCTGATTTCCCCACTTTTCTTCCTCAGCACTACAAGGTTGGCTACCCACTTTGAATATCTGAGAGAGACTATGATTTTGGCAGCCTATAACTTCTTGATTTCTTTTTCAATTAGAGGGAGGAGCAAGGGATTTATTGGTCTCAGCTTCTACTTGAAAGGGATGGTGTCTTTCTCCAAAGGAATTTTATGCTAGATGATCTTTTTGTCATATGTTTTCAGGTCACTATATTCCCAGGCAAAGACATCAGCAAATTGCTTCATTAAATTGCAGTATTCAACACTTTGGGCAGCAGATAGTTAAGTGGACAAATTTATGTATCTTGGCTGATCTAGACTCCCTGTATTATGCTTACAAACTGCAGATTGGTCTTCTTTTTGGGAAGCCTTATAAGGCACATCATTCTGGTCAAACAACTTTTCTAAAGGAACTAGACCCTTAGGTATATGATTGCTGGGCAGTGAGACAATGTTATCTTTACCAATTTTGTTTCTAAGCTGGGATTGGGGATTTATTCCAAGGCTTCATTCTCCTGGCCAATATGCATTTCAGAGAACTCAACAATGACTTGCATAAACCTATTCACTTCATCATCATCTTCAAAAACTTTCCAATGCTGGACATTATCAGGCAAGGATGGTTTATATTTCATCTGGACTTCATACACTAGTCTGGGAGGCATGGGAGGGATAAACATGCCAGCAGACACAGCAAGGGAATCAGCAAGCTGATTTTTCACTTTGGGAATATATGAGATACAAAAATTATCAAAAGAATCTTTGAGTCTCCATACCTCATCTCTATATGCTTTCAGCCTTGGCTGCTTTGCTTGAAAAGTTCTGTTCACTTGCTCAATAATAAGATCAACAACTCCAAACACCTTTATGCTTCTAATTCCTCTGTCTTTAGTTGCGTTAAGACCCAATATCAGAGCCTCATACTCTGCTACATTGTTAGTGACTTGGAAAGCTAGCTTAAAAGACAGATGTGTGCTTTCTTGTTTTGGGGATATCAACACTACCCTTGCTCCTGCAGTCTCCCTGGAACATGCTCCATCAAAGAACATATCCCAAACCTGACTTCCTTGCTCTTCCTCGACCTGATCCACTGGTTTCTTAATCTGCATTGAGGCCCTCTGAGACTCTTCAATTTGGAGAATACATGCTCCAAAATCAGCATCCACAACATAAATGGGATGATTAGAATGATTCTTCTCATCACTGATGATGTAGGCTAGCCGTGCTTCTCTGTACAATCTCCTACTTTCTTCCCCAAAGCCTGGGACAGTGGCATAAGATAGATCATTTTGTAATGTCCCACCTAGTCTCTTAATCCACCCCCTGGACAGCAGCATGCCAAACTTAGGAAGGACATTTGCTACCACAATGTCCATCACCATGCTCATCATGGGTAGCTGAGTTAGAGTAATGGCTAGGTCTTTGATTAATCCTAGGCATTTTAACTTTCTTGAATCAAATGATAATAAATCATGATATGGTCTGGTGATATCAAGGCCTAACTCTTCCATGACAGCTTTTGGCATCAGATTGTGGCTAGCCCTGGTGTCTAGTAGGCAATTGTGGAGAATTTTGTCATGAATGGTCAGGGAGACATAAAATGATGGAGAGTTATCATCAGTAGGTTCAGTCATCGGGCTAAGCACAACTGGAGGCTTATCATCTTGCAAATTGACATAGTCGGTGGGGTCTTGTATGGCTTTCAGCTTAAGAGCCTCAAGGATAGGCTTTCTAAACACTTCACTCTTTACAAGTTCTATCAGAGGTACATATATTTTTAACTTCTAGACTTCTGATTCAAAGCTGAAAGGGGAAGGGGACTTGTCAGGACCTCTTACCTCTTGAGCTGGTGCTTTGAGGATGATTGGATCAACTGCTGGTCTTCTCTGTCTAATGTTCTGTTGGGACAACAACTTTTTGGGCAGGATTCTCCTTGACATTGTTTGCTTTTGACCTCAGATTGTATCATTGCTGTTCATCAGTCTGCAAAACAACCTCTTTGTCCCACCTTTGACTGTTTTGGTCCTGCAACAATGATTCTTCGTAGGCAGTCAATGTCAAAAAGGTAGCACTGCCTTTATCTTCCATGCAACGAATCTCATCCTCCTCTTCGAACTGCTCCTCCTCCATGACTACATTTTGGAAAGGAGCCTTAACTTTTTGTTCTTCATTTGCTTCTTTACCCCTTTGAATGACTTGCAACTGTTCATTTTCTCTTCTGAATGGGTTTAGGTTTCTTGGAGCAAAAGTGTTTGGAAGCCTTGTTTTTCCTGAGCTCTGCTCAAGATTCAACTTAGATATTTCAACAGCCAATGATTCTAACATCTTAGTCATCTTGTCTAGTTTAGGTTCCGAAGATGAAGCAGAGGAAGAAGAAGCCTCACCTCTCTGCCTCCTTCTATCAGCTTGACTTTTGAGCTTTTCTGCAGCCATAATATTAGATTCCACCTCTAGTGCTGCATCTTGCATTTCAGCTAGAGTGGGACATCTTCTTTCTCTCAATAGCAGGCAGAAATCAGAGTTAAAAGCACTGGCATGGGCAAGTTTGGCAGAGGTGGGGGTAGGCTTTACTTCAACTAGTATTTTATTATACATATGATTGAATCTTTTATTAAAATCAGGCAATGATTCCCCATTCTCCCTCTTCAGGTTACCAAATTCAGTATGGTAATATAGCAAGTCCTTTTTATCTCCCCAGTGCCTCAAAAATGCATCATCTAAGGCTTCAATATCAGCAATAGACCTAGGGGCCAGTTCTCTGAACCATTTTCTAGCCTCTCTATCAAGGCTCTAGACAAACACTCTCATCCACACATCATCCTCACTGATATCTAGGTTATCAGCATAACTATAAAAAGATTCGAGGTGTTCTTCAGCTATTACTCCCTCTGTACCAGTGAACTTAGGCATATATTTCTGGTATTCTCCTACAGGCATGGCATTCAAAGGAACAAGCAAGACCAAGGGTCCATACCTAGCAGCTATGATTCGTTCCATCTTTGTGGGTGCTTGCTGGTCTGCCATGACTGGGGTAGGTGGAAGGATACTGGCGGATTGGAGGGTAGGAAACAATGAAATAGATGACAGAGATAAGGGAATATGATGGACTGTATGGGAAGTTTTCTTTGGATTGAGATCCAAAGGGGAACTAAAAGGACAAGGAGCTTTGTGAATCTCTGAGGGTAGTTCTTCACTAACAACGTTAGGCTCTAATCTTCAAAATGTACATTCTCAGCTATAATCTTCTCCTGCAGAGATACATAATATTTCTTAGGCTTACCTGATCCTGATGCTCCTTTCAGTGATGTTTTCTTCTGCTTAACGATCTTCTCAGGGTCAGGCACTGGGTCAGTTGGTGATTTCTGAGGATTTCTCCGGGTATGCCTCACAAACTGAGCCAGAACTGTGATGTGGAGTCGCCACTAGGTTGGTCCTCCCGTAGAGTCACCAAATAAATGATTACAACCAGAAATGTGTCCAAACCTTGTCTATCATCAAAGCTGGATCTGTGTCGTTCTCCCAGGGAAGCTGAGCTTCAATCGCCTCTCCCCAGCAATGGCGCCAATTAATGTTATTACCCCAAGAAACTCTCCTAGGTTGTAGCTCGGAGATGCTCGGGACATTACTAATTCAACTTAATGTTGCAGATGGATGAATGGAAGGAATGATGCTGTTCAAGCCATATAACCACTCCTACTTTGCTTGACTCCAGACATGTGTGAACACCCCCAGACTACAAGGCTTTGGACCACCAATTACTCACAGTTTAAGGACTGGGTGAATATGGAGAATATTGGCCACACCAGCAGATGCACAAGACCTTGTGATGGCCGGCTGCAACCAGTAAAGAGGTATGAAAATCTAATTCCTTAATGCACAGACAGGATGACAACTCTCTGGCATTAGGTGAAAAGAAACCTGAATAACACATTCATTGATACATACAAGATTTTAACACAAAGGTAGGATGACAACTTCTCTAATGTTAAACATCAAGAGTTCAAGAGAACTGCATAACAGGTATAGCCTAGAACAGAAAAGGAATGGAAAGTGAGCAATTAACAACAAAAGAAGCTTGTATTAGCTAAAAATGAAGATGAGACGCTGCAAGTATCAAAGTAGTTACAGTCTCCAGAAGTTGAACCTTACATCAAAACAACAACCATCAACCCTGATTACATCTTGTTTCTGGGTATATATAGAGTTTCATTACAAAGGCACTCGGCCATTCTAGGTATGGAGAGGTCATAATTGGCCACCAATCGCTTTAACTGCCTGATGGAGTCTCTGGTGCAACTTTCTTGCTTCAGTGAACAAATCTGATCTTCTCAGGTGCTCTGCTGTCCTCTCGGGCAGGTGGAGTGTTGTATAGGGTGGAATTCCATAACTGTTAAATGCATTCACCTGCTCGGGCTCTGTCCTTTTCCTCCTCGGCCATATTGTCTGTTGGTCGTGGTTGTTGAGGGACTACTGCAAAAAGTACCGAAAACTGATTATCTTCATCCTTCGGACATGGAACAATCAAAGGTCATGTACTGCATGGAAAACGGATGGGTTGGATGATGGAGGAAGATTAGGGATCTAGAAAATGGACTGCTAGGATTGTTTGGCAGAGGGTATTGGAAGATATGGGAGCAGGATGATCGTGGGCCATTGGATCTCGGGTGGACAGATCCAACGGTCATCGGGCGGAGGAGGCGTGCAGGTGTTAACGGGCGGGGACGGAGGACGGGCGGTAAGGGGTATTGATCGCACCACTTTCGGACGATTGGCGGTAAAGGTACAAGGGTGCACGATACCATTCGGAGGGTGATGCATGGCGGCGGGAAAAAAACGAAAACCGCCCTCCATCGCATGTTATCGTGTTGTCACTTCACAGGTGCGGGGACAACGAACGACGTCCGATTGTGGTGGAGATGATTGGTTGGTGGGGAATTAATTGAGCGGGTTTTTCATCAGATGCGGTCGGGGACTGTTGGATCGGGATGCAGCAATCGACGACTATGATTCAAAGGCGATTATGGGTTACAGAGGCACGAGGTCATGTGGAGGCGGTGCTATGGGGCTTTAAACTTAGCGCTTTGGGGCTTAAAGAAATAGGGGCTTATGCCGAATTTTGGAGGAAAAGCAGAGATAGCGGTGTTAAGGGAGAGTAAGTGGAATGAAGGAGAAGAAGGAAGATGATTGCCGCGAGCTCTCTTTTGAGCATAAACACATGGCCAAGCTTGTATTTGGCCCTCCAAATGTCAAGATATGTAGCAGAGCTAACAAGACCTTTCCAACAATATATGGCATATCTTCTAAATCCTCAAGGTTAAGGAGACAAATTTTTTAATATGCACAAGACATTCTGCAAGTTGCACTAGTTGGCCCTAACCCAACATCCAGGCGCACTATAAATAGGCGTGAGAAGGAGCATTTCTAACCACTTGAATCAAGAATTTGGTTTGGTATTTAGGAAAGTGAAGGAGCAAGTCCAAAGTTCATATCTCATGAACTAAGAAGAAGAGAAGTAAAGCCAAGTTGAAGCATCTTTTTGTGGATGGGATCTAGCACATCTTTTGAAGGGTTTTTGACATTGTTCCTGGGAAGGGTTTTTGGTTTGTTTAAGGTTTGTTTTCTAGGGCTAAGTATTGTTGTTTGAAGGTCAAGCTTTAGGGTGTTATCACTCAAATTTTCCTTGAAGTTGTTAGAAGAAGGAAAGGGGTCCTAGGTAACCACAAACCAATCTTTTAAGTACATAATCTAGCCAATCTGTACTCAGAGAGGGCTCTCTCTTTATGATTTAGCTTTGTTTATGGGATATTAGGCTAGTTATGAATGCTTTGAAATGATTTTTGGTTGGGTGGTGGAATTCTAAGAACAAATGAACAGAGCAAGTCCTTCAAGCCATTGTGCTATGGAGTCAATCAAAGGAATGGCTTAATTGGATTAGATCAATTACTAAAGGGAAAACTCACAGGGCAAGATAGAAAAACAAAAGGCAAATGCCAAGTTCATATGGATGGATGAAATGGTATTAAACAGGGAGAAAAGGCAATGAAGAATCCTTTAACCAAGTTTAATATGCAGAATAGAGGGTACTCATTAACAAAAAGCAATTGAGAATTCTTTGTTAAATGGGTCATATGGATAAACTACGAAGTAAGAGAGCATTTAAGAATTCCCTAACTATGATAGTCTAGAAGAAAACATTAAGAAAGATAAACCTTTTAAAACATATTGGAGCAAAGCAACTTCTGAAATATCATTATTTCGTTTATCATTCAGATTTCATGAAAACACATATGATCATTAATAAACGTAAGGGAAAAAAAGGTAAAACACAAGAGATATAGAATACTTATTTGATTTCTATTTGACACAAGTATCCTGTAAACTGTCTCAGCTTTATTCCTTGATCCAACAAGCCATACAAAGTTTGGTACAACAACATTTTAATTTGTAGCTTCATGTTCCGGATTATCCACAGTTTCCAGTTCAGTCTGTCGACGTTTCGAACTCCAACGGGGGTCCATCTTCAGGACGCTTCTGAAGGATAGAATTGAATTGAATGAAAGATGATGAGAGAGAGAGAGCGCTAGGAACCTGTATATAAATACACAAAGGAACCCTAAAATGACAGCCGACATTACTCTTTATTAATTCAAGATATTTATTTATATATAATTGTTATTATTATTATTAAATTACTTAATATTCAATTTTATTTTATTATTCAGATTAAATAATCAATTAA
>APFE031343712.1:244749-259903 GCA_000404065.3 Pinus taeda
TAATTGTTCCAACTGATGCATGTTTCTACTATTTAGAATGTTTATTAATCTGATAGCTTCTTCAAGCTTCCCTCCTAGTTCTTCCCTGGTTTTTTTCCAATCTCTTGAAGAGCAACTTTCACTAAGTCAATTTGTTCAAAAATGATTTGAATTGATGACCAAATATCATTGATGGAATCAATGATATTGGTCCATAATATCTTTATGATTTCAGTCAAAGGCTTTTCAAATGTAAGGTCCTTTTCCAGTGTTTTAATCTGTTGGGTCAAGCCTTTGTTTTTTCTCATCTCTTCTACAAAATTGAATTTTGATACATCATATTTTTGCTCTAAAGTAATGAATTTCTCTTTTACTTTTTGCAGTTCAGTGACTTGGAGCTTCATTTTCTCCATGGACTTGATCAACTCTTCTATGCTCTGATTTGAAGTTCCTGCCTGTGATGTACCTATACCTGTTGCTTCTATAGTTGCAGCTGTTGCCAAAGGGACATTTGGTGCTAAAGCAGTTTCCAATGTAGAAGGGACTGCTGTAGAAACCATTGGCACTACATTTTGAGGTTGTGCGGTCGACTCACTCTGCCTATTTTGTAGTGTTTTCTCTAATTCTTGCTCTGTCTCTTTTAGTTTCTCATTTAACTTAAGGACCAGGTCCATAAGCTCTTCTTCATTTTTCTTCTCAATCACTTCAGTAGTGTGAGGGTGAATGAGTGGTGGCAATTTCAACTGTTTTCTCAGTGTAGCTATATCTTCATTCTTTTTCTTTATTAGGCTCTCTGCAGCCTTGATATCCTTTGGGTTATGGCCCAACTCAATAATCAACTCCTCCAATGATTTGATTCTGTTGTCCTTTGCCTGTGAGGAGGCCTTTTCTAGTTGCATTTGGGCAGTAGTGATGTTCAGTGAATTTTGCAACCTATGTGCCATCATTGCCTTGCTAGTCAATGTAGAATAAACCATCTCCCCTATTTGTTTATGCAGTTCTATCTGATCTATGGGGTGGATGTGTTTAGCTAAGACCTCAAAATCAGTCTTGAGGTAGTCTGCAAATGACTTGGGCTGCTATACTGTGGGCTTTAGAAAGCTCATCTACATTTTTCCTTCTTTGATGTCATAAGTTGACATCAATCTGGTTTGATTTGTAGGGGCCATCTTCAAGTATTGAGCGTAGGCTTTGGCCTTCAGTTGCTCATTCTTGGTCTTTATCTCCTTGAATTTTCCTTTTATATTATGATCTTCTCAGATGAAGATCTGAAAGATGAAACTTCTACACTCTTTTGTCTTTCAAGCTCTTGTCTTTGTGAGCTGGAAGGGGTCCCACCTGTTGGAAATGTATGTAGACTGTCTCCACCTTCTTTTCTCAAACTCCCTGTTGTTTCCTCAAATAATTCTTCCTTTGAATATGGATTTAGCCTATGCCTCTTAGCACCAAGCTGGCCCGAAGGATCACTAGCAGGGGTAGCTACTTCCCTGTCTTTTTTCAAGTTCTTTTCCTCATTCAAAGGAGTCTGCACAACTGGGGGATTTCCTGTATTAACCTGAGCTGGATGAGGCTGTGGTGGAGCTTGTTCTTCAGAGATTTTAGGCTGCTCTGACATCTCTGGTTGTTCTTATGTTTGTGGCTGTCCTGATGCTGGAGTACTTGTTCCCTGGTCTTGTTCCTGTGGTGGTTCTGCTGGGGGAGCACTAGTTTCCTGTGTGTGCCTTTGAGAAGTCTCTGCTGTAGAGGCACTCAGCTCTGGTGTTTGCCTTTGAGTAGATTCAACTGGTACCCGTTCAAAAGAGTCTAGGTCAAGTATTGTTTCTAAGTCTTTCATCACATTCTCTACCTCAACTTGATCATAATCCATTTCAACTAGAGTTCCTTCCCTCCATTCATCCATATTTGCATACTGTTTTATCTCAGGGATTCTGTGATGGATATAGGGTGACAACTTATGTTTCATTCTCCAATCACAAATGAAACCTTGTGGGTCATATCTCTAAGCAAAGCTTTTCTTTAGTCTCATTGTTGTTTCTATGTTTTCTTTTGCTCTTTTCCTTGCTTCTCTATTTTTGCACACAAATGGGCCTAAGTGGTCTTTAATCCTCAATTGGGCTTTCCTCTTTGCCTTGGTGAAATGAATTTGATCAAAGTTTAACATTTGCTTATAATATTCTCGGGCAAACAATCTCATAGGAACATACTTAGGCAGCTTGAAAGGAGGGAGTTCACAACCATAGATTCAGATCTCAGTGTGGTTCTGGTACAAGTACCAATCACCTATCTTGTACTGCTTTGACAGTTGAAGGATTCTCTTGATCGCATCACTAATCCTAGGAGGAGGACTTCCTGTCAGCGTGGTGGTCACAGGGTGGACAGACTGGTCAATGAATTCATTGTATGAATAGGGACAAGGATATGAGTAGTGCAAGATGGAAGTCAAAAAAATGATTGATCTGGGACTACCCTTTGTATCAAGTTTATTTACAGAGAATGGGAACTTGTCAGACTGATAGTAAAGGAAAAGGTGATATATGATTGTAGAATACTTGAATACCTTTTCATTTTCTAGCTTCATGAACTGGTCATGGATTTTCTCGGCAATGAAAGTAGCATAGTTATATTTGACAGTAGGAGGCTGACCATGGGAAAAAATGGACATGAAAACTAGAGTCAATTCATCCACATACTCACTAGTATTGAAATCCATGATTGCAACAATCATATTGACTATATTTTTGCCTATCTCTGTGAAGAAAGATGACATGTAGGGAGGAGGATCTTTGGGTTGATGTTTCTTATCCATAAGAGTCTGGCAAAGGCGACTGAGTTCAGACTGGGACATTTTAGAAGTTTTCTCTAGTAATTCCCCAAGGGAAATGGGGGTGAGGTTTTGACCGGGCTGAAACTGTAGCATTACATTGATTGAATCTGCAGTAATTGTGAAGAGAATAGTTTGATTGGGGGACATTATTGCTTTGAGGGTGGGATTATAACTGGCTTGACATTGATGGATAATGTCAAGGAAAATGTGTAGAGAGGGGAGCATGTACCTTGGGAGATTTGATTCCCAAAGTCCTATGGTATCAGAGCTATTCATGTAATTGTCCTGGCATTGACAAAATACTTTCAAGGAGATTTTATCAGTTTCAAGGTCTTTTATTTGAAAATCTTTATCTGCTAAGGGCAAATAATCCAAATCATTATGAGGAGTAGTGATAGGAGGAATATTGAGGGCCACAGGGGTTTCCATTTGTGGTTCTTGTGGATTCATATAGGAAAATGGGGTTTTTCAAGTAGAGTTGGTGAAAACAGAGGGTCCTGGGAGTCTTCAATTTTAAATTCCGCAACTGAATTGTAATGAATTTTGGGGTTTTCAACGTAATCACAGAGGAAATGAAGTATTTGCAGGGTTTCTGGAAGAAAATTGGTAAATACCTGTATTTAAGTGACGGGCAATGGAGTGCAGGTTCACTAGGTGCAAATGGTGGACTGGAGCGGCGTCGGACTGCAAATTTCATGGTGGCTGATGGTTGGAGTACGAGTTGGTCAATTTCTACGTTCTGGTTGCATGCATGAGTTTTCAGAATAAGGATGGAAAACTGTTTTAACTTTGTTTTTTTATGCGAAGTCAAAGCTTTTGGGCGGTTCGTGATATGGACAGGTGGTGTCAGCGGGGAGGCGACTTGACATTTTGTCATTAGGGGGAGGCGATAAGTGGGTTTCCTTGCACCACTATTGGAGGGTAAGTGGTATTCTAGAGGGACCACGCGATTCCATACGCTGATTGACAGATAGCAATAGTACAATTCATGAAACCGCTCACCATCGCACGCTAAAAGTCGACCATAGAGGCCTGTGCAATATGCGCAATGACCGTCAGATCTGTGGGATCCGATCAAACAGTGCTCGGGGAGATGAAGTGATTGGAAAATATAGAGGGCGAGCCCGATATAAATTAAATAAATTAATCATATCATGGTGATTCGATTGGTTATCGAGTTATTATTTAGTGCAAATGACGTAATTAATTCTCATTAAATGGTGGTGGGGTCGGGTTCTTAATTAAATATGGATTAGTTAATTAATTTCGTTTATTTTATTTGTTTTATGGTTATATTTAACTAAGGGGTGAGATATATAATAATTTGGGGTTCTGTATAATAATATAATACGGGCGTGGGTAATTTTGTTTTATAGGGGAATTATGTAATAAAATGTTAGTGGTTAATACGATCAAAATGAATGGGAAAGCGCTAAGTCCAATGTTTTCCGAAAGTATTCCATCATATAACATATTACTTAGGCTAAAGTGTATAAAAGGATTTTTATGCATATTTATTTCAATTTCCCTAGGTAAAATAGGATTTTACTTAGGAAAAGTTTTATCAAAGGAATGAGTGATCTTATGGGGGGGTAATGTTGATGAAAGGGACTTAAGTACTTTAGGCATTTCCAATTATTGGGCCGAGGGTCCGGTCCCTCCAAAAGTCAGAGAAATGCTCTGAGCCCCTCTAACTCTGGCAATTACCTTTAGCACTTAGGGAATTAGTGAAGATTTTATGGGAATGAGTAGGGAAGTTAATTATTTTGACTTTGAATGTTGATGTGCCTTCCATGTGATACATGCCTTTGCCTAGTGATGAAAGTAAAAGATTTAAACATTTAAACTTATCATTCACCACACATTTATTCTACAACCATCATCTACTTACCCTACCTACTTTATCCTAGCATTTTCACTTCTTTACTAGGGTGCACTTAGACTGGCAAACCCTTATCAAACTTTCTTTTCTTTTACATGGTGATGCCTATCTAAGTCTACACTTATTATATCCAGGGCTCAGATTAAACTTGTTGAGCTCCTTTTTCACTCTACCTATCTACTTATCTACCAAGATTAAACTATTTGGTCAGATCTTTATTCTCTATTTCTAAAACATGAAATTGAAAATATGAGCTAGTCAAGCTTAAACTGTTTGACTACTTATGAATTGTGGTATAAGTGACAAGCTGCACACAATCTTTTATTATACAAAAGTAAAAAAGTAGTGGCATTTGGACTTGCACACTTTCACAATCTTTTCTTTTTGTTGGTGTTCATTTTCTTTCCTTTTTTGACCATTTCTTTATTCTTTTTGTCCTTTTATTCTTTTTCTAGGACATACCCTCTTTTCATTTTTAATTTTTATTTTTTATTTTTCACAAATATGGAAAACATTTGCAACAAGCAAAGGTATGAACATATTTCAGAGCTAAACCAAGTCAATCATGATATATGAAACCTATTGGTATAGGAACCTAACACAGGGTACGAGTTATGTTTTCTAAAGTTTGAGTTTCAGGGCTAATATCTACTATTTGAAGGTCTAGTTCGGGCTTGGTTTGAAGGCCAAGTTTAAGCATGATTTGAAATCCAAGCTTTGGTGTATTAAAGATTGATATTGGGTTAGAGGCTATAGCTATTGTAAGTTGGTACTTAATAAATATTGGTGTCCTCATCTTCTTGATGGGTTGGAGCATGCAATTTCTGTAAGTTGGTGCTTATAGAGGATTGGTATCTATTAGTTTGTGTAACATCAGATGGTGTTCTAGTCTCAAAACTTTGTGGAGAGGTTAAAACACAAGAGCTCTCCAAAAGCTATAAATCGTTTATGGAAATTCCACCTAGAGATAGCTCACTTAAATTAATTGACCATCATTTAAATATCTCCTAAGTCTAACTTAGGAAAATTGGTTAATTAATAGTAATTAATTGAGAAAGGCGAGAACTCTTTAGAAACTCGCACGGATCAACTTGGAGATGATCTCAACCATCGATTAAGTTTTAATATTGGTTGTTGGAGTCCAAACTGGAGATTATAAGAAGAGGTTGATGGGTAGATGGAGAGACACACATCATAGTGAGTGAGAGCCAGCAACGTGAGTTCCTCTGGCAGTTCGAGCTAGCCAGTAGCAAAGTTCGAGCTAGAGAGAGGATGCGGGGCTAGAGAGGGACAAAGACACTAATCCATAGGAAGATTTTCCAGTTCTAGAGGGGTAAGAGAGGCGGCTGAATTATTTGATTTTACTGGAGAGGAGGTCGTTTCAGTTTCCAAAGGCCAGGATGATTTTCTAGGAGGCAGGAGAGACACTTTCCTAGTCAGCAGTAGGTAGGATGACTTAATTAGCATCATTTTTGGGTTAAGCATGTGGTAGGTTGCGCAAAGGGTTTGGATGACTTATTTTTCAGTTGTCGGTTTGAGCTGGGATTGCTTGGAGACGAGGCTAAATTACCTCAGGTGATTTCGCCAATATTTCTCTCATATTAGATAACTAGTTGGGCATCCAAATTTATTGTAGTCAGAATTCATTGTTGCATAATAATTACAACTTGAGTTGTTGCACCAGTTTTCTGACATTGGGTTTTTCTGGGGACATTTGTCCAAAAATAAGTGTGTCAATTTTTGTGAGTTTGTGCTAGCATTTCTCAGTTCCTGTTTTTTTCTTTTGCAGTTTTTTATTTGGTGAAGAAATTGGACTGCAAATATTTCACTATTATATCGTTAACAAAATAAACTTCATAATTAATTTATCAGTTAGAAGAAATATTTCCAGTTGCTGCATTTCAAGGAATTTTCACAGAATTCCTCACAAGAAATTGTAATAAATTAAAGATTGCTTTCAAGTATCTCTTCTTCAAAATTGTATTTTCACTTTAATCTCTATGTTGATACATTGTGGATGATTGATTATGTGATGTGAATTTAGTTTCAAGACTAACTAAGTGAAAATTTGTCAAAAGTAATAAAATAATAATTCACCACCCCCCAGTATTTCCAACAATTGGTATCGAAGTAGGCCTCTTGAAAAACAGTATAACATCCGAAGGAAGATCTTACGAGGGGTCATGGCTAGTCAAGAAGCATCAATCAAATTTCCTTTCTTTGATGGAACAAATTTTGTCTTTTGGAAGACAAGAATGGGAATACACTTGATGTTTCTTGGTGTTCAAGTTTGGTAGTTTGTTAGAAATGAATATAAGGTCCCATCCTCTCCTGTAACTAATTAATATGGGATAAAGGCCTATGTCTCTAGTGCAAAAGCTATGAACTCCATTTTAAGTGGCTTATCAGATTCAAAATTTGTTAGAGTGCAATGTGAATAAGCTAAAGAGAAGTGGGACAAGCTCGTAAGCAACTATGAAGGAGATGACAAAGTAAAGAAAGGAAAGCTTCAGACTTTTGGAAGACAATTTGAAAGCCTGAAAATGAATTTTGAAGAAGATGTTGTTTCCCGTTTTCTTCATGTAGATGAAGTGGTTTATTCTGTCAAAGGATTTGGTGAAGAAGTTAAAGAAGCAACAATTGCGCAAAAAAATTTGAGGTCTCTTCCTCTGTGTTTTGATGCCAAGGTCTCTGCCATGGAAGAATTAAGGGAATTGGAGACTCTAAAAATGAATGAGCTTTGTGGAATTCCCACTGAATATGAAACGAGGGCAAGAAACTCATCACATGAGGAAGCAACATTTAAATCATCTAATTAGTCACAAAAATGCAAGTATGGTAATTGGTCCAGTGATGAATGTTATATGGAAATGCCTCGGCTAGTAAAAAAACTAAAGACAAAAATCCAAATTTAAAAGTAAATCACCTATCATATGTTTTAACTATGGTAATATGGGACATTTTGCTACTAAGTGTTCTTACAATGAAGATAGTGATGATAAAAATAACCCCAAAAAAAGGCATTCAAAGGAAAATATTTGAAAAAGGAAAAATCTCTATTCCAGAAGCAATAATGGTTAGTCTGAAGAAGAAGAATGAAATTCTAATGTTGATATAAGAGAGATCCTATTTTTAGCCACAAATGAGGAATCCAGCATGGATAAAGTAGGAGAAAAAAGAAAATGATGAAGGAGAAATTGTTGAAGCCATAGTGGATCTAGAAGCAAAACTTATCAATGCATTAGAAGAGATTGATAACCTCGAGAAGAAGAACAAGAGACTATCCGAGGAAATCATCTTCATCAAGACTGGAAGAGATGAAGCAAAAAGAGTGGAAGAAGTGTTGAATAGACATCTAAAAGAAAAGGAATAAAACTATGAAAAACTTGAATAAAAAATTGTCACATTAAGGAAAGAGCTAGATAAGCTCAAAAAAAACATGAAAAGCTCTCAAACCAAGGATGCCATTCTCGCCAGTCAAATATCACCATATGACAAGATTAGTCTTGGTTACATGGGTGAGATCTCATACAAAGAAGATGCAAACACCAAGCCACCATGTAAGGAAGTTAGAAAAAAAAAAACTAAAAGCTCAAATATCAACAAGAACAAGGATATGAGACGAGAGGAGTCTGGAAACACTACTACGCCAAAAAGCTTTGTTGATTTCTCAATGAGTGCATTCACAATGCAAGTGGAAATATGATAAGGGACAACGACCAAGAAAAATTTGGATCATCTCTTAAGCATATCAACTTTAGATGAATTATTCCATCAAGGCAAACATACTCAACCAAGTATCAAACTATTTTTCTTGGTCACTATTTTTCATGCAAAAATTTGTGGCTACCATCACACTCCCTCTTCTGGAAGCCAACTCTATTCTCCCTTTACAGGATCAAAAAATATAATCCAAAACAAGTTTCTCAATATCTAAGTTGTTGCACAATTTCCCTAGACTGGTCAATTTCTCTTTCTAATAGCTTCTCCCCGTGAGGATAAATTCTTCACTATGAATGCTTCATGTCATGTGGCTATACTCCCCTTGAATAAATTTTATATCTATGATATCACATGCAAAAAACCCTAATCCAATATAAATGTCTCAATATTAACACAATTTTCCTGGATTGCTCTTTTTTATAACTACTCCCCCTATTCTTGGCCTCCCTTCTTTCTTCAAATCAACATCTATCTTGCATATTCTTGTTTGTTTAAGTTTCATTTCAACCATACGTATATGCTTGAATAAGCCTTCATTAATGGATTAGATATCAATGATTAGATCTATCCTTGGTTCTTCCTATTTCCTTCAGCATGCCTTAGTGATCTTTGTTGGGTTAGCAGAGAAACATTCTCTCTTGAACCTTCTCATGTTAATCATGCAAGTAGGGACTCTATGCCCTTCTTTGTGTCATTTGTATAATTATGAATTGAGCTTGAATATTGATAGAAATGGCCCATAAGATCTGTTGTTAGATCTTTTTATTTGATTGTCCATATGTGTTCATGGAAATCTGATTATAGCCTCTGTATTTGACATAGTCAGCCTTGGCACAAGTCCAACAATCCCTTGTTTTATGTTCAAATATTGTACATGAAAAAAATGGCCAAAAAATGTATTTTGATACCTAGCTAAGTGGGGTTGTCTTAAGAATTTCTCCTAAATTTGTTCCTCCCTATAAAATATTCATCTCTTTGTTGATCCTTGTCTCCAACTCCATTGTTGTTGCAGATCCCTTGAGAGAACTTTCCAATGTAGTATCTCTCAAAACCTCATCCCGATTTTATCCCCGACTGTCACTTGAGTTGTTGAAATGAACATGCATAATTTATTGGTCCTTTCCTTGATTGGTATGCTTGCTACTATATTCTTTGGTCGGTTCAAAAGATGTCTTGAGCTTTTCTTTGTTTATGTATTTGAGCTTGATTCACCACCATATCCAAAACTTGTTTTAATGAGCTGTTATCTTTGTTGGCTAAGAATTGTGTCCATAATATAGGTTCCTTTGGCCATTTTCAAATGCTAGTTAGCTTCCTCTATTTGCTTCTTTGTAAAGACAAATTCTTCTTCGAGATTTTCACACTCTTGAATCTTGTTCTTCAATTGATTTACCAATACATCCTCAATCTTCTTAGATTCTTCTAGTTGTGTTTTCAAGATAGTAGCATCATGATCCTTGGTTCCAAGAGTTCCTGTTGCTCTTTCCTTTCATTCATCAACTGATTATTGACTTTTTCTAGCTCATCTCTTAAAGAGATACTCACAACTCCTAGAACCTCACAATGGTCTTCTTTTTCCCTCAACTTGCTTTTCCACACTTCTTCCATCGTTCTTGCTTCTTTTAGATGGGCCTTCATAATTGTTTTTTCTTAGTCTTGATTTTCATATCTATTCAATAGCTCCTTCTGCTCTTTGTTCATAATTATGAGTTTCCTTATTTCTTCTAGAGCAGTAGTGATCATATTTTGAACAAATTTTTGTGACAATATCTTTCTCAACACCATACCTTCCTCACTAATAATTTATAGATCTCTTTGCTTGTCCAAGGAAGGAAAATGTTGGGCATGGTGTTGTCATGCCAAAGGATCATTGAGCATTTGATTAACACATCACCGATGTCAATAAAATATAATAACTTGAATATTATTAAGCATTTTTTTTTTTTTTTTTTTTTTAATATATATATATATATATATATATTATATAATATATATATATATATATATATATATATATATATATATATATATTTATATATATATATATATATATATATATATATATATATATATATATATATTATTATTATTAAATTATTAATTTTATTTTTTAATTTTTATTTATTTATTTATTTTATTTTTATTTTTATTTATTTATTTATTATTATTTTTTTTTAATGAAGGATCAAATGAGTATGTAGATGATTTGGATGGATAGTCCTCTCTGAGACCTTTCCAACGATATATTACACTTAGTCAAACTCCTCCAGAATGAGAGGAAAAATCAGTTTGAAAGTAACATGGTGAAAATACCAATTTTGTTAATGTTTGTGCATCTTTAGGGCAGATCCATGTTTTGGTGAGTAATCAATGAAAGTTGGCATGTGGACATATCCATTATTTAACAAGATTAAAGATTGTTCACCTCAGGGTAGACCTGGTGGTTATGGACGTTAAAGAATACTCACAACTCCTAGAACCTCACAATGGTCTTCTTTTTCCCTCAACTTGCTTTTCCATGCTTCTTCCATCCTTCTTGCTTCTTCTAGATGGGCCTTCATAATTGTTTTCTCTTAGTCTTGATTTTCATATCTATTCAATAGCTCCTTCTGCTCTTTGTTCATAATTATGAATTTCCTTATTTCTTCTAGAGAAATAGTGATCATATTTTGAACATATTTTTGTGACAATATCTTTCTCAACACCATACCTTCCTCACTAATAATTTATAGATCTTTTTGCTTGTCCAAGGAAGGAAAATGTTGGGCATGGTGTTGTCATGCTAAATGATCATTGAGCATTTGCTTAACACATCACTGATGTCAATAAAATATAATGACTTGAATATTATTAAGAATTTTTTGTTTAATTTATGAGGATCAAATGAGTATGTAGATGATTTGGTTGGATAGTCCTCTCTCAGACCTTTCCAACGATATATTACACTTGGTTAAACTCCTCCAGAATGAGAAGAAAAGTCAGTTTGAAAGTAACATGGTGAAAATGCCAAATTTCTTAATGTTTGTGCATCTTTAGGGTAGATCCATGTTTTGGTGAGTAATCAATGAAAGTTGGCATGTGGACATATGCATTATTTAACAAGATTAAACATTGTTCACCTCAGGGTAGACTTGGTGGTTATGGATGTTATGTACAATGGATGGAGTGCAAACTTGCGCAATGGTTAACGAAGGTCATGTCCCCCATGTTCTCGAACCTCTGCCACATTGGACCAATGGACACATGACACATGGAAAATGACAGGTGGACCTTTCACCTGATGCCACATGGACCCTTCAATGGTAGGACACATGGATTGATGACACGAGAGAGTGATGATGTGGCAACAAAATAATGGTGACAAGTAGAAACACAAGTATGCATGGCTAATGATGTGGTCAATGAAATGGTAGTGTGATGGATGATGTGGTAACACAGTAGAGTGCCACATGGCGTTTCTAGTCAATAGTTTTGAGAGGAAAATCGAGCCAAGTTTGAGTGACACGTGGTACCACTCAAAGAGTACCACATGGAATTATGACATCATGATTATGTCAACATCAAATTGGCCATGGACCCCTAAGGATTAGGTCACATGGCACAGTCACATGGCTGAATGGGAAATCCCTAGGGGCTAGCTTGGTCATGATTTAGGCACCAAAATAAGGTCATATCAAATTAGCACCAAATTAAAATTATTTGTAGCCCATAATTCAAGTTGACGCTGGCCCCAACGATAGTGCGAGGGCACCCACATGCATATATACATGTGTCGGTGAAATGCATAATGCATGAATTGATCCACTAATCAAGTTTGAGATATACATACAAGCTTGAAGGCATATTTGGTTTGTGCCTAGATGAGTTAATCCGGTCTGAGATATATGGCATGGATTTTGGCACAACAATGAAGCTCAAAGGTGTATTGAGATATATGGCATGGTTCTTGGCGCAATGTTGAAGCCCGAGGTGTATTTGGTTTCATCGTGAGTTCATATGATCTAAGATATATGGCATGGATCTTGGCTTTGTTGTGAAGCCTAAAGGTGGATTTGGTTCATATATATATATATATATATATATGCCAAAGGGGTATATGGTTCTATTGCGAATTCGAGTTTAAATAAGTTAATCTAGTATGAAAGAGACAACATGGTTCTTGGCTATCTAGTAAATCCCAAAGGCGTATTTGGTTTTGGCATGAGTTTGAATCCAAGTGAGTTGATATGGTCTAAGATGTATTTAGTGTGGCTCTCAACTTAGTGGTTAAGCCCAAAGGCATATTTTTTGTTTTATAACCAGTTCAATTCCAAGTGAAATTTTTGACCTGTGGAATGACTTAATTTAAAGCAATCTTTGGTGAATGGAAATGAACGAGGAACACCACAACTAAATTGGTTATTGGTTTAATTATGCTAGGGGTGGTCATGGGTTTGAGTCTTGTTGGGTTTGTTGATTTTTTTTTTTTGATTGAAAGTGCATTCTGTCAAATCTTTAATCAAACCAATGGAGGGCATTTTATTGAATGCACACCAAAAAAGTTCATTTTGTAGGTTGTGGATTAGAAAGGTGCATTTTGTTGATTAATTAATTTTTATAATGTTTTATGGGCCAGTTTGAGGTGCAAATTAATTTTTGTAAAGGGAAATTGATAAGAATTTGTATGTAATCTAAAAGGAGGACATGAAAAGTCATGAATATAAGTTCTTTAGGGAAATAAGCTATTTTGTTTTTGTCAAAATGTTTAGGGGATTATGAACATGTATAAGAAAATGAGAAGATGTTACTGTGGAAGATTGCAGAACAAGTTGAGATTTGTCTTGAGCTTGTGGATCCAGTTTGAAAGATTGTGAAAAGTTGTCCACTATATTTTGGTGGAGGTGGGTTGAACTGCACAACAAGTTGGTGTTTGAATATTTTAGAGGTTGGTGCCTACAAATTGATGTAATTAAAGATTGAAAAAGATAAAAGATTTGTGGTTTTCTCTCATAAGGGTTTCCACATACATTTGGTGTTTTTCATGTGTTGATGTGATGGTAGTATTTCTTATTGCAATGTTATGTCTACAATTATGATTAGTTGTAAAATTATTTAAATTGTTAAATTGGCCATTACATTAATTCACCCCCGCCCTTCCTAGTGTAATCATTATTCCAACAAGAATTTGAATGTTGTGCACTGGTTGTACAAAATAATGGGTTTCTTTTTCAACTCTCTTATAAATGAAATTGTGATTACTTCCACTATCAACTAGGATTGTAACTTTTTGATGCTTGATGTAACCTGTGAGTTTCAATGTCCATGGAGGTCAAATGCATGATAATGCTTGTAAGGAGATTAGGGGTTCTTTAAGAAGAAATGATGGTTAAAGATCTTCCTAATTCTGAGTGTTGGTGTCTTCAACTTGTAGTGCCAAATTATCTTCAATGGTTATGTCTTCGATTAGGACATGGGTAGTTATATTAGTTTGGAATAGTTTCTACACTAATGGCTTTAAGCATATTTTTCATCACAATTATAGCAAATTCCAAATATTTCGCGATCTACCATTTCTAGTTGAGACAATCTTTGTACATGTTGTAGCGGCTACAACCACCCTCCAAAATTTTGGCTTGCATGCAAATTTCAGAGCCTACCATGGATCCTATGATTGATCATTCCTTGGTCACGTATTGGTAAGGTGACGATCTCAAACCCCCTCCTTGATCTTAAGATATTGTTCATGTTCTCATCTTTGTACAATATGTGTCATCTTTGGGCATCGAGATTATTGTTTGTCATGCAAAGGGAATGTTGTTCTACTTCAAAGGTAAATCTTGTGCATATGGTTGTTCTCGTTACATAGACATGTTTCACACTTGTCGCGCTCTTGACAAGAAGGTTGTTGCATCAAGCAAAGTATGTTTTATACATTCTGGATGGTCCATGTTGTATCACTAAGTGTTCGTGTGTGATCATAGTCAGTTCCTATCACTTTTTACACCAGTTTCCTTGTTCTCACACTTAGTCAATTTCCCAAGCAACCTAGCCTCATCTAGCTTTCTGGAACTCCACACTTTTCTTCTGCAATCCTCAACCTTTTTCCCTTGCGTATTGGAATTGCACAATGCACAGAGACCGCAACCTCCATTGGCATCCAAAAATGCGCAGTGGTTTCCTCCAATGTCCTTCCCTAGCCGAAATCCACTATCTTCAGAAACTGCATAGTGTTGTCCCTTAGCTACCCAAGCAACACTGCTCTCCAGAAATGCACAAAGAAGTCTGGCTGCCCTGCATTCAGAAACTACGCAGAAGTGGCCTCCTAGGACCCCATCCCATAGCAGTGTCTTGCATCTCAAAACTACGCATTATTGTCCTAACTGCCTAGTAGCCTTGCTCCCAGAAATTGTGCAGAGCAACCCAACCTTGGTATGGGAAAACTGTGCAGAGCAGGCCAACAACCTTACTCTCTGAAATTGCGCAGAGTAAGCAACCTGTTGAAAATGCAACAAGATGATGGAGCTTAGTGAAAAGAAGTCGCCTTCACTAAGTGGGCCCGTAGGCTATTTTTGGCGCAAAGTCTATTTTTAGACATATGAATCATGGTATATGAGTTGCAAGATGCTATTTATGGATGATTAGTCATGTTGGTAGAAATAGATGGACCTCTATTTTTAGACATATGGGTGGAGTCTATTTTTAGACTGCCAGTCTAAAAATAGAACAGTCGAATATTATTAGCTCTTAATAATATTTGGACTATAAAC
>APFE031343713.1:8967-45101 GCA_000404065.3 Pinus taeda
TACACCTATATTACAATCACAACACAAACAGTTGAAAGATGGAGGCTCCAGTGGCTCTCAACATTGCTCCTTTGAATGATCCACATATGGATTTAGAGTGGTTACCTTTGGTAGACATGGACTTCCAGATCAAGGATATGATGGGCCTCAAGTCTCACCTTAAAACTATATGTCAGTTCAGAAACAATCACAGAAACAACATTGATATCCTGGGAATCTGGCAATCTAGTATGCCCATCTACTACCTCCCATCAGTCAATGTGCTGCCTGACTTCATTCATCTGTGTCATGCAAACTATGACCCCACACAGAGAGAAATCCTCACTCCAGATGGGTCTATGCTATTCTACATCACTCCTCAATCCATAAATGAAATTCTGAACTTTGAGCCACCTTAGCCCCTGGTTCCCCTTACAATGAAGCACTTGCTTGATAAGGGTGCAAAGCTCCCTAGTTCAGAAATATCAAGGGTAGGTTAGTTATTCATGTAGCTAGAGTGCCAGGCCAATCATCCTCCACCCTATCATCAAGTCTCATTCAATAAAATAGGCAGGCTCCTGGTAGATATGATTTCCTACATTCTAGGCTGCAAAACAGGAGAATTTGTGGATGAAACTATGTTTCTTCTATTAACCATGTTCACTCCAGGACAGCCCCCTGTTGTAATGTATGACTATTCCACCTTCATAGCAAGCAAAATACATGAGCAATTCATGATGATGGAGAGAGAAAGAATGTTTAAGTATACCTCCTACATTTACCATCTGATGTTGTACTATCACCCTGATAGTTTCAAAGTTCCTCTCAAGAGACTGGGCTCAAAAGGAGAGAGAAGATATGTTATCTTTTGGACCTCAGTTTTCCATGAAGTCCACCTCTCTCCCTACACATATTGTGAGTTTTTTGACATGTTCATCTACCCAGCCACTTTCCTACTGACGACGACTCCTCCTGGTAGGCTTACTGTTGAAATGCAAAGAATATTACATCTTTCAAAGGGCTACAACATTGGTGATTGGTACTTCTACCAAAACCACACAGTGATCAGAATTTATGGGTGTGAGTTGCCTCCCTATAAACTACCAAGATATGTCCCCATGATACTTTTTGCCTTAGAATATTTCAGGCAATTCAGTAGTGCAGATTTGCCTCATTTTCATGGGAAAAACAAGAAATCACAGCTCAAAATCAGACATCAATTGGGTCCTTTTGTTTTCAATAAAAGGGAAGAAGCCTAGAAGGATGCAGACAATATGCTAAGGGAAGAGCTCATGTTGAAACAAAGCTTCTTTTAGGCACCATATGACCCTGAACATTTCATAAGCCTTAGAAGAATCAAACACAGGCTTTCAGGATATGTGCACTAGCCAATCCCCCACATTGAACAATATGCTAATCAACAAGAATGGGTAGAGGGCACATTAGATGATGAAGAGCTTACTAAAGAAGAAATATTAGAAAAAGAAATGAAATAACATGAGAAAAGAATTGACCTAGAATATTTTGGACAGGTCACCTTCACACAGCCTCAACATATTGGAGCAAGCACATCAGCTGCTGCATCTTCACAACAGCCGGCTAGAGAAGCCATTCCACCTGTAGGGAAAGGCAAGGAAATTGAACATTCAGAACAACAAAGTATAATGGAAGAGCAACCATTCACTAATCGGGAAAAGTGTCAAGAACAAGGCCCTTCAACGCAAGAAAAGGTAGCCGAGTTCCCTGTATTACAAACTCCTCATAATGAGGAAAGAGCTAAAAAGAGGGACAGAAAGGAAGAAACACCTACAGGGGCATCCATAGGCCAACAAGGTGAGAAACGATAGAGGTTGAACCCTTATTCTGAGGAGGAAATTACTGAAGAAACCATAGGCAATATCAGGGGTGAGGGAACTTCTGAACAACAGATCCCTCCTATTTTGGAAGCCTCAGCTAGCTCCTTTCAGCAGGAGCAAGAGAGACAACCAGGTGGGGAGGTTTCATCTTCCAAGCAGTAGACCCAGTAGGCTCGGATATCAAACGAGCATTCACTGAGATCAAAGCTAGAAACGAGCCAATAAGGTTTCAACTTTACAATCAATTAATGAGAATGGCTCCTACAAATCAACAAAGGATGATGGCAGCCTATGACATGCAAGTAGGGAAGATGACTCTTAGTCACTTCAGACCCACTGTACAATAGCCATAGTCAGCTGCAGATTATATCAAAACCAATCTGGAAGTTCTTTCCAAAGACATCCATAAATAGGCTGGAGAAATGGTGTACTCCACCCTAGCAGATAAGGCTCTAATGGCCCATAGACTACAGAATTCTTTGTATAATACCTCTGCCCAACTAGAGCTGGAGAAAGCCTCCTCATTGGCCAAGGATAATAGGATAAAATCCTTGGAAGAGATCATTATAGAGTTGGGACATGATCCCAAGGATCCAAAAGGTGCACAGGCCTTAATCAGGAAAAAGGAGGAGGACATAGCAGCCGTGAGAAGATAATTAAACCTGCCAGCTACCCTACATCCCCAAACTACAGAGGTGGCACAACAACAAGAAGTATAGGATGTGGTCAGCCTGCTTATGAGGATGAACCAAAGGCTGTTGGACACAGAAAAAGCTTTAGAAGAGGCTCAACAAGGGAAATAGCCAGACTTGGCCCCTCAACCATCCCAAACAGCTCCAATAATCACATCTCGTCCTCCAACAGTCACTACAACAGCACCTCCCATGGATCCAGCTTCAACAGCAGGTGCCTCAACTTCAGCAGTGACTACAATAGCAGCAATACAAGAGGCCAGCTTGAGCATGGAAGCTATGATGAAAGAAATTAAGGCTTTGGAATTACAAATGGCAGAAATGAAGGAGACTAAGGAAAAACTAGCCAAAATTGAGGCTAGTTATGACAAATCAAAGATGACTGTTGCCGAGAAGACCAGGGAAGTGAAGGCCTTAGAGAACAAAATAAAGGCCTTGGAGAAGGACCTCACTCTCCATAAAACCCTGACTGAAATAAAGACAATTTTGTGGGATAAGATTGGCAAAGCTATTGCTGATCAATGGCTAGCAATACAAACTATTTTTGATCAAATATAGTTGATAGGAGTGGCTCAGTATGAAATTCAAAAGGCTAGGGAATTATTGGCCAATAAGCTTGAGCAAGCCAACCAGATGATTCATTTTTTGAATACTCATACCGGTTAACAGTTAGTATCCCTGGACATTCATAATAGAATAGAAACTATTTTAAGAGTTAAAAAGGTGCTAACTATGAGAAATTTTGTACAGACAATAGAAAGAAAATGCCAGGAAATGAAGGCAGATGTTGAAGCCTTCAAACATAAATTTTGGATGTTACAATGCAAAGCTTTGCCTAGCTTGGTTACTAGCAGTGGGAAGATGATAAAGCAAGAACAATATGCTCATAGGCTAAATACCTATGTGCAGAATCAGATTACAGCATCATCGAGCTACACAGAAGAAATAGTCCCTCCCACAGGGCAAATTTTATATGATAGATTGGAAGATTTGTTTTTTATTGAACATGAGGTAGCACATCTCTTTCCAGTATGGCCAAATTATTACAGGTACACTGAAGCCGATGAGACATTGCTCAAATTAAGAAAACATCAGTTACCAACAAATCAGTGGTGGCAGAGCATGCTAGAAGTCCTGCCAAAATAAGCTGAGTTCTCCTTTTTTGAAAAGTATTTGCATTTATATTTAAAAAGGAAATGTGAGGGAAAATCAAATCAGCCGAGGAGAAGATTCGCACCAAAGGATAAAGCAGGCTTTGATACAGGTGGCAAAGGACAGTACAACAATGACAACACATCAAGAAAGCACTCATCAACCGACTATCAGAGTCAAAGGGTCAACAACAAACATGAAACCTACAACAACCAGTAAAGCGCATTTATTTCCTCAATTATTTTTGCAAAGTTTTTTCCCACATTAGTTATGGCTCCTGCTAGAGTAGATGGATAAATTTATGTCCAGATATTTCCCTATGGGATATTCTGTAAAATTCTATAAATACTTGCTAAAGAGATGTATTATTGTTGGCTGGTGAATATAATTCTGGACCTGTGCTATATGTTTTTGAGAACTCTTCAGAAATAAAAATTGCGGGAATGCTTTGTTGGTGAACTTACTGTTGTGGAATCGATGGCAAAAGGATATATTGCAGAATTCTCGTGTTAATACATGGATCAATAAGTTTTCTGTACTCTTATTTCACTGTATTTGTGTCTTACTTATCATCTAAATATCATGTTCTAAGTTACAGGAAAGAAGGATAACCCATAATTTACTTTGCTGTACTCTGTGTTCAATTCCTATAATTTTTATGTTTTCCACAGGACTAGCATAGGCAAGAATTCTTGATTGCTCTTGTCTCCATGGTTCTTTCACTCTGAATATCATCAAGGAATTCTTAATTGCTCCTTGATAATGTTTATAGAATTTCCCTCTATCAACAAAATGAAAGATTCTTGATTGCCTTTCATTCCTTGACTTCATTTCATCTTATTTCAGCTTCAAGGTTGTTCTGTGTTCAATTATCTTGCTCTGTAGTTGTCTTATTACCAAAGAAACCATCCCAGAGGTTCATTTCATTAGACTCCATCAACCCAATGGTCTGAACTTCCCTCAACTTACTGCCTTGTTCTACTGAATGTCATCTTCCAAACACTAAACAAAACTTGTACCTAATAGCTAGCCTAATATACAATCAAACAAATCTAAATCATAAAGAGAGAGCCCTCTCTGGTTGCAGATTGGCTAGGATCTGTAGCTAAAAGATTGGTTAGTGGTTACCTTGGCCGTATTCCCTCTTGGAGCCAGGGAACAACCTGAGTGATAACATTATTGGCGACTCCGCTGGGGAGTTCTGAACCAAGAAAGGGTTAATACTAAAAATAGATTTAGAAGCTGTCTCCAAAAAAGAAAACTCGTTAAACCAGATCCAATCTTGATCCTAATCCCCCAGCGATCTTTGAAAATCCTAACCTAATCCCAAAAACCCTTAGGAGACAAGAAAGCTTACAAACTGTTGATTCAAACTTTGATATACTTCATCAAAACCTTACACAATCTGAACTTTCTCCTGGAGGAATCACAGTTCCTTCTGTCAATACTACAGCTTCTCCAAGTTCTTCATCCGCACCTCAAAGCATAATTTCCACTCCCCCATACACTACCCATATTTCCACCCCTGTCCCCCTTGTTCCAACCCTCTTATTTCTTCCTGCTGCTCCATTCATCCCTGTAAATATGGCCAACTATTATGCTCCTTTATAGTTGCCTACCAATCCAGAGGCTATGCCCCAGGATTATCAAAGCAAGATCACCCATTTTGATGGTGCTAGTTCCTATACAGCTCAACATCACACCAAGAAGATGCAGGATTATTTTGAGAATTATGAAATTGATGATGATGATGTGAGAATGAAAATGTTTGTCCAAAGCCTAACTGGTGATGTGAGGGCCTGGTTTAGGATGCTTGCTGCAAATTCTATAGCCAACCCTGAAGCCCTTTATCAATCCTTTTTAAACAGATGGGAAAAGAAGAAAGACCCTCTACATATATTGACAGAATATGACAATTTAAAAAGGGGTCCACAAGAAACCGTTCAAGACTATTGTGCAAGGTTCAATAATGTCTATAGTGCCATTCCTTAGAACCTTAGACCTCCTCCTGGCTTAGCCTTAATCAAATTCCCTGATGGATTTGATTCAGACATGGCATATCAGTTGAGGGAAAGAGCCCCACTAAGCCTAGCAGACATGCAAAATGTGGCTGTTAGTGTAGAAGAAAACTTGATTTCCAAACGAAACCGGGATAGAACCGAAAGAAGAACAACATTCAAAGAATAACCTTCAACATTTGAGCAAAAATTAGATGCAATAATCAAAGGCATGGATAGATTAGGAGATAGAGTAGAAACCATTGAAAGAAAGTCATCCTGGGAAGGGCAACCAAGTAACTCAACAAGAATCCCAAACTTTAAAAAGAGTCAAAACCCTACTACTGGAAGGACTGACCCTGATCGGAACATTAGACCCCCATTTCAAGAGAATTATGCTGAAGCCTCAACCTCAAATGAACCTACAGAGGACCCAAAAATCAATCTAATGGGTTTAAATGGTGATCAACAAATTTCCTTGACACAGGAGGATCAGGAGGCTCATAATTTAAATCAATTTCAAACCAAGTCTGGAGAGTCATTTGATTTTAAAGAAGGCTATGATGCAGCAGTCTATGAGGTCCATAAACAATACAAATTGAGAAGCAGAACCATAGATGTGCCTCAACCTACCAAGCTGAAGGATACCAAGCAGCCGAAGAAAACAACAGAAAAAGCTATCTGGACAGAACCCTCTGATAAAACAGACCCAAAGGAAGTCACTGTGGAAGATGTATTAGACTTACAGCCTTCAAACAACCAGTCGTACACATCCCATTCTTCAAAAGAAAATTTGAATCACCCTCTTGAAAACAATTTCAAATCAGATGTACCTTATAACAACACTTATAATCAAGAGAAGATCACTCAAAATTCAGCTCAAAATGAAAAATCTGCTGACCATAATGTAAAAATTTAGATAGAAAAACCTTTCAACTTAGAAACAGAGATAGATAAGATAAAAATAGCCATTCCATTGTCAAAATTGGCCAAACATGAAGTCTACAGGGAACAAATTAACAGATCACTTCAAATATATGAAACTAGGGATGCAGTCAACGTCCTAGATGATAAACCAGAACAGTTTTTTGGTCCTGAAGTCAATGGCAAGACATTGGATAATGGAGTTCCTCCATTCTATGTGAGCTTAAACATTCATGAAAAAGTGTTACATAATGCAATGTTTGATTCAGGTGCTTCCCATAATCTAATGCCTAAGTCAGTAATGGAAAAGCTAGACCTAGATATCACAAGGCCATACAAGGATTTGTTCTCATTTGATTCTAGCCAGGTCAGGTGTCTAGACCTGATCAAAGATCTTTGTGTATCCTTAGTCCAATATCCAACCAAAAAAATCCTGATGGATGTGGTGGTAGCTGATTTCCCACCTAAATATGGTATGCTATTATCTAGATCTTGGGGTGCAAAAATTCAAGGATCTTGCCACCATTTCAGTATTTGGCCACCCAAAGAGATTGTACTGGGAAACACTGATGAAATATGTGGTTAGCAGTCAAGAGAAGCCCCAAAAATTCCCTATCTATTCCATACACTCTGACATGGATTCATTTATCTTATACAATGCTGACATGTGCTCCAAAACTAAGGTCAAACTCCTAGAAACAACACCAAGAGTGAACATGAACAAACAATATAGTGACCAACACCAAAAAATTGTTGATGTGATTGAAGTAACAAGTGAACCAGACTTATCCAACCAGCTACAAAGTTCAAACTTATGGCCCATTAAGAAAGTCCCCGAAACTGCTGAGACAAGTGTTGATCAAGGAATTTTATGGTACTTGGAGTTTGATGGATCAGTAAACAAATTGGGAGCAGGGGCAGGGATTTGGATACACAACTTACAAAATGACCATGCTCAGGGTCATGAATATAGGCTAAATTTCAAGTGCAAAAACGATATGGCTGAATATGAAGCCCTTTTGCTGGGGCTCAAACTAATTAGAAGTCTAGGGGTCACCAAGATTTCAATTCTAGGAGACTCAGATCTGATAATACAATAGATAAAGGGAAACTTTGTCACAAATGATCCTAGGCTAAGGGCTTATAGAGGTGCAGCTATGGAAATACTAAACACCTTCCTGGAATCGCAACTCACTAAAATACCAAGAAAACACAACCTACATGCACATAGTTTGGTAACCTTTGCCAATACTTGTAAACTGCCTTTTGAGCCCAATCATCACTTCACTGCCGAGATCAAACACATACCTGCTGTCCTAGATAATGTAAAAAACTGGAAGGTGTTTGAAAATGACACCCAAATCAATAACTTCCTCACTTTAGAAGAAGAATTTTCAAGCATAAACATAGACACAAGCACTGTTGATGATCAACAACAAATTGACAAAGTTAAGCCAAATATATCAGCTGAAGCAGCAAATTTGATTTTGAATCCAACAACTTTTAATCACAGGAAGCTGCAAGAATTGAAACAAATGAACTTTGATGAAATGATTGAGGAAGAATCCAAAGTAATTGAGCTTAAGGACAATGTCCTACCCATAGGCCTAACTCCCTTAGAAGATATATTTGGTTCAAATGACATTCCAAGAAAACCAAAAATGCAACCACTGAATGCATAAATTGAGGACTGCAATATTGGAACTACAGAAAATCCCAGAATGGTAAAACTGTCCAAAACTTTGCCTCCTGATAAAAAACTGAAATACATTGAGTTTTTTAAAGAGTTCCAAGATGTCTTTGCATGGAGCTATGAGGATCTAAAATCCTATGACACATATGTTATCCAACATACAATACCCTTGAAAGAAAACTAGAAACCTTTTAAACAAAAGCTGAGGAGGATTAATCCAGTCCTCCTTCCCCTTATTGAAAAAGAAGTCATAAGAATGTATCAAGTTGGAATAATTGCACCCATTAGATTCTTCGAATGGATTTCAAATCTAGTACCCACTAGAAAGAAAACTAGAGAGATAAGGCTTTGTGTTGACCTGAGAAATTTGAATAAAGTCTCTCTCAAAGACCACTACCCCTTACCCAAAATGGATCACATTTTACAAAGGGTAGTGGGTGCTTCAAGGATCTCGTTGTTAGATGGATTTTCAGGATTTAATCAGATTTTAGTCCACCCGGATGATCAGGACAAAACTACCTTTACAACACCTTGGGGAACCTTTAAATATGTCAAAATGCCTTTTGGACTCAAGAATGCAGGAGCCACTTTTCAGAGGGCAATGGACATAGATTTTGCTAAAGAGATCCATGAATTTTTAGTAGTATACCTTGATGATCTTACTGCTTTTTCAAAATCAGACCAAGAACATTTAGATCATTTAAGGCAAGTGTTCCTAATTTTCAGAAAATATGCCATATCATTGAACCCAAAGAAATCATTATTTGGCCTGGAAGAAGGCAAGCTCTTAGGCCACATAATTTCTAAAGATGGAATAAGAATAGACCCAGGAAGAATACAGGCCATCCTTCAAGTCCCTCACCCAAGAAACATCAAATAATTACAAGCCTTTCTAGGGAAAATCGTTTTCCTAAGAAGATTCATTCCCAATCTGGCCAAACTGATTAGATTGTTGAATAATACGCTGAAGAAAGATTCTAAAGTCAAATGGACAATAAAAGCTAAGCAAGCCTTTGAGGAAATCAAAATAGCTTTGACAAGAACACCTGTTCTTACAAGTCTCAGGTTTGATAAAGATTTTATAATCTTTTCCTTCGCTTCTCAGCATACTATTGCTGCTGTCCTATTGCAAAAAGATGACCCAGGATGTGAGAAGCCCATTGCATTTTTCAGCAAAGCACTTAGAGATGCCCCACTCAAATACCAAATCATGGAGAAGCAGGCATATGCTCTTTGGAAGGCCATCAAGGATTTCAGAGTTTATATCCCATACTCTCATATAATTGTCTATGTTCCAAATGCAGTGGTTAAAGATATTCTTACTCAAGAAGGAATTGAAGGCAAAAGGGGCAAATGGATAGCCAACATTCTAGAGTATGACATTGAAATTAAGCCAACAAAACTCATAAAAGGACAAGGGTTAGCCAAATTAATGACTGAAACCAACTTTCAAGCCCTTGACATCAATGAACTGGATAACGAACAGGAGATGGCGACTCCACAGATCAATCAAGCCTTTTTACAATCACCTTGGTATGCTGACATATGTTTTGTATTGCTAAACCTACAAGCTCCTCCAGGGTTATCCAGGACTAAAAAGAGATTCTTAAAAATGAAAGCTTCAAAATTTTGTATCATAGATAATGTGTTGTTTTGGAAAAATCATGAAGGTATTTTGCTTAATTGCCTAACATTAGATGAAACTGACAAAGTCCTCAAGGAATTTCATGCAGGACACTGTGGTGGACACTTGTATTGTAAATATATAGCTGATAAAATCCTAAGGGCTGGATTTTATTGGCCCTCCCTGTTTGCTGATGTGAAAAAATTTGTAATGTCTTGCCAGAAATGCCAAATCTTTGAAGGCAAGAAAAAACTGTTGCCCTTACCCCTCAAACCCATTTCAACTGAAAGGCCATTCCAACAATGGGGTTTTGACTTCATTGGGGAGATCCACCCTTCATCTTCTGGCCAGCATAGATGGATTTTGACAGCCACAGATTACTTTACCAAGTGGATAGAGGCCATCCCTTTTAGGCAAGCCAATGACTCAATCATCATCCAATTCCTAGAGACCAATATCCTATCTAGATTTGGTTGTCCAAAAAAAATCATTACAGACAATGAAACTGCCTTTAAATCCAAAAGAATGATCAGTTTTTGCCACAAATACCACATTACCTTAGGTCATTCCACAGCTTATTACCCTCAAGGTAATGGCCTAGCAGAGTCATCTAACAAAAGCCTCATCAACATCATCAAGAAGGTCCTGGAAGAGAATAAAAAGAATTGGCACAAAAAACTGGTGAATGCACTATGGGAAGACAGATTGACCACAAAAAGGTCCATTGGAACAAGTCCATATGAATTGGGGTATGGTCTAGAAGGTGTTTTCCCCTCCTCTTTAGGAATCCATGTGATCAAGTTGTTGCAACAAATACAAGCAGAGCCTAATGATTCAGATAAGGATCAATCAAACTATTCACTTGCAGTAGACAAGAGAAGAGGTATATCACAGAACCCAGGTACTACAAGATAAACTGAAGAAGAGATTTCTTCATAGGAAACAAAGTGCTGAAGTGGGACTCCAGGAGGGAAGATAAAGGGAAACATGGGAAATTTGATTTTCTTTGGAAGGGGCCATTTGTTATTCAGGCTATACAAGGTAACAACTCCTATTTTTTGAAGAGTTTGGATGGCACAGACACTGAGGAAGGTCCAGTCAATGGGTGAATGCTCAAGCACTATTTTGATTCCCTTTGATCAACATAACACAACTATATATTGTACATAAATATTTGTATTTCCAACAGTTTTCATTTACAACAATTAGGTAAGGAACAAGATGCAATAGATTTTGAGGAAAAAGTCAAGGAATTACACCAAGTTTGGTGTATATTTTGAATTTTCTACAAGAAATCAAAAGGAAAACTTGGGAAGTATAAAGATGTTAATAAGAACTCAGAGAAACCAGCAGAGATAGAGCTGTAATTTTGCACAGATTAGCTCATAAGCACTGCAAACAGGCTACAAAGGTTCAGATCATTGGTATCCAGGAGAAGGAAGTTTTGAATTACAGTAGCCATCTAAGAATAAGGCCATCTGACCTGTTGTTCTTGGCTTTTGACCAGGAAAATCCATCCCCAAGTGGAGCCACTGTTAGGTTCCTATAGCAATAGGTTTCATTTTTCATGATTGACTATGGAAGTGCCAAATATGTTCATCCTTACATGCTGCAAAGGTTCCATATTTTATATACAGACAAAGAAAATTAAAAAATATAAAGAGGGTATGCCTTAAAAGAATAATCAAAAGGCAAGAAAATGAATCGGCCAGAACAAATAGTAAAAATGAACCCCAAACCAAAAGACCAGGAAAGTGGCCAGTTAAAATGCCATTGCTATCTTATTTTGCAAGTTCACAATGTGAAGATGTTGCTGCTTATCACACTTGATGGATCACCCAACAGTTCAATCTGGACCACTCCATATTTAAATTTTCTTTTGTAGAATAGAGAATGAATATCTGTCCAAACAGTTCAAGCTTGGCAGATCACTAGATTAGATAGAGAAACAAAGGGCCCAACTGCTCAATCTGAGCCCTTGGTTGAAATAAGGATAGTTTTAGATAGGAGGGCAGTCAAAAGAAAGGAAGGAAAAGCAAGGTTTTCTAGTCTAAATGCACCCAATCACAAGGACGAAAAAATGCTAGGTGTATTAAGCTGGGTAGGCAGTTTGAGGTTGCAGAAGCAAGGCTATAATCACATTTTGTCTTGTCAAGAAAGACTCATCTCGTCAATGACATTGGTGCCATGGAAATTGTCGGACTGCAGAACAATGGAAGCATGACTAATTTCCCCATCATTCCCCTAGAAATCTTTTACTAACATCCCCTCAAGGACCTTGGGATTTGCCAAATAGTCCTATTTCACTTCATTCTAGGAGAAGTGCTAAGTTAAAATCTGAGTTTACTTAAGGAAAAGAAGCCACATTTCAGGTGTAAAAATGGTCATTCCATACTCTTTTCATTTCCCCATGCCCTAAGTTTTCACTCTTCAAGATTAGCATTTGCTCTTACAGTTTCATTCCATAAAGTCATATTAACATCTAACTCTATTATTTAGCTGCCTTAATCGTTTACCCATCCCTATTACACAAAAAACTATATAAAACCCCCAAAAAATACTAAATATCCCTACCCCATAACATTATAGTTATATAACCTAAGTTTGGGAAATACTAAGTCCATTTAGGACTTGTATTAGCCCTTCTGTGTCTAAATACTTAGGGTTGATTTAACATTCGGTTAAATTAATAACCATCCTGACCCCCCCATGCACAAACCATACCATAGTAACCCAGTGCATACATTTTATTTGGGTTTCATTGGATATTGGATCAAATGAATAACCATAACCACCGGTGCTTAACGCATAAAACCCATATAACCCAAAGTGTAAAGCCCGCTCGAAACCTTAGAAAGAGTGAGGTTTATCATATGCGGTCTTTTGCTAAAGCTCGGTCGCATCGCCTTCCCTTCCACCATCGGATCACCCCTCACAGATTCGATGGTCCTAATCCATATCGGACGCGCCCCAACAATGGTACGTTAGTACCCGATGGTCGACAGTTTCACCATCGTACACAGGGACACTTTTCACCATTTTATTCCATTGGGCCGTCTTTAACAGTTACCGCCCCCGTACCAAAGGCGGTCCGATGGAAACTGCTTACCACTCTGTCCTTCTACCTACGTCACTGCATGACGTTGCATCCACATCACCCACCACTGCCTTGCACCTACGCCACATCATCTGCTAACATCACCCCTGCCACTGTGTCATGTACCACATCATCTTCCACGTTAGCTGCCATTTCATCCTCTGTACCCGCTACGCGACAAAAAATACATCATGATGATGTCATCCCCGAAAAGCGCCAAAAGCGCTAAAATGTCCAAAATTTGTTAAAAAGTCATGAAAATGACCATTTTCATTTATTTCTATTTGTTGCACTTGTGAAGAACATGCATGCGATTTCACGTCCACCCGCCTCTAGAAGCTGCACAGTCCATCACCCTGTGAATTTGGCTCCATAGCTCGACCCTTCTCCTCGAGCTGTACCTGCTAAGTGCCCTCTGCGCCATCAGAAACAGGTATTTACCCACTGTTGACCCATGAACCCTATTTTTCTACAGTTTCTTCATTAAAATTGATTGGGCATCTGCACATTCAAACTAAAATGCACTCCAGCCCCTGAAATTCCACCTGAAAACTCACTTGTTGACCCCCTGTTCAAGAAGTAATTCAACAACTTGCCCTCCTCTGCCAATTCACTATTAAACTGCATTTTAAGTTTGTTTCTGCCGACAGATTCTCTAAACTACCCATGCATTCAGTCCCTTTGGAAAAATCCTCTACAAATTCCGCTCCTATGGCTAAAAAATCAACCCCATTCCCTCTATAGTTTACCCACAGAGCTTGCACTCCAACGAACTCATTCCAAAAACCTATCTAAATTCTGCTAATTCACTGCTTTACCATAAACTATACACAGTGTGGTCAGCTCTAGACAAAACTCAGTCTCTATAATCCTAACAAAAGCCTCAGAGCCAGAGTCTTATTACCTGTTGCTGCATACACCTATATTACAATCACAACACAAACAGTTGAAAGATGGAGGCTCCAGTGGCTCTCAACATTGCTCCTTTGAATGCTCCACATATGGATTTAGAGTGGTTACCTTTGGCAGACAAGGACTTCCAGATCAAGGATATGATAAGCCTCAAGTCTCACCTTAAAACTGTGTGTCAGTTCAGAAAGAATCACAGAAACAACACTGATATCCTGGGAATCTAGCAATCTAGTATGCCCATCTACTACCTCCCATCAGTCAATGTGCTGCTTGACTTCATTCATCTGTGTCATGCAAACTATGACCCCACACAGAGAGCAATCCTCACTCCATATGGGTCTATGTTGTTCTACATCACTCCTCAATCCATAAATGAAATGCTAAACTTTGAGCCACCTTAGTCCCTGGTTCCCCTTATAATGAAGCACTTGCTTGATAAGGGTGAAAAGCTCTCTAGTTCAAAAATATCAAGGGTAGGTCAGTTATTCATGCAGTCAAAGTGCCAGGCCAATCATCCTCCACCCTATCATCAAGTCCCATTCAATAAAATAGGCAGGCTCCTGGTAGATATGATTTCCTACATTCTAGGATGCAAAACAGGAGAATTTGTGGATGAAACTGTGTTTTTGCTATTAGCCATGTTCACTCCAGGACAACCCCCTACTGTCATGTATGACTATGCCACCTTCATATCAAGCAAAATACATGAGCAATTCGTGATGATGGAGAGAGAAAGAATGTTTAATTATACCTGCATTTACCATCTGCTGCGGTACTATCACCCTGATAGTTTCAAAGTTCCTCTCAAGAGACTGGACTCAAAAGGAGAGAGAAGATCTGTTATCTTCTGGACCTCAGTTTTCCATGAAGTCCACCTCTCTCCCTACACATATTGTGAGTTTGTTGACATGTTCATCTACCCAGCCACTTTCCTATTGATGATGACTCCTCCTGGTAGGCTCACTGCTGAAATGCAAAGAATCTTACATCTTTCAAAGGGCTACAACATTGGTGATTGGTACTTCTACCAAAACCACACAGTGATCAGAATTTATGGGTGTGAGTTTCCTCCCTATAAACTGCCAAGATATGTCCCCATGAGACCTTTTTCCTTAGAATATTCCAGGCAATTCAGTAGTGCATATTTGACTCATTTTCATGGGAAAAACAAGAAAGCACAGCTCAAAATCAAACATCAATTGGGTCCTTTTGTTTTCAATAAAAGGGAAGAAGCCTGGAAGGATGCAAACAATATGCTAAGGGAAGAGATCATGTTGAAACAAAGCTTCTTTTGGGCACCATATGACCCTGAACATTTCATAATCCTTAGAAGAATCAAACACAGGCTTTCAGGATATGTGCACCAGCCAATCCCCCGCATTGAACAATATGCTAATCGACAAGAATGGGTAGAGGGCACATTAGATGATTAAGAGCTTACTGAAGAAGAAAGATTAGAAAAAGATATGAAAGAACATGAGAAAAGAATTGACCTGGAATATTTTGGACAGGTCACCTTCACACAGCCTCAACATATTGGAGCAAGCACATCAACTGCTGCATCTTCACAACAGCCGACTAAAGAAGCCATTCCACCTACAGGGAAAGGAAAGGAAATTGAACATTCAGAACATAAAATTACAATGGAAGAGCAACCATTCACTAATCGGGAAATGGTTTAAGAAAAAGGCCCTTCAATGCTAGAAAAGGCAGCCGAGATCCCTATATTGCAAACCCTCATAATGAGGAAAGAGCTAAAAAGAGGGACAAAATTGAAAAAACACCTACAGGGGCATCCACAGACCAGCAAGGTGAGAAAAGACAGAGGCTAAACCCTTATTCCGAGGAGGAAATCACTGAAGAAACCATAGGAAATATCAGGGGTGAGGGAACTTCTGAACAACAGATCCCTCCTGTTTTGGAAACCTCAGCCAACTCCTTTCAGCAGGAGCAAGAGAGACAACCAGGTGGGGAGGTTTCATCCTCCAAGCAACAGATCTAGCAGGGCTCGAATATCAAACGAGCATTCACTGAGATCAAAGCTAGAAACGAGCCAATAAGGTTTCAACTTTACAATCAATTAATGAGAATGGATCTTACAAATCAACAAAGGTTGATGGCAGCCTATGACATGCAAGCAGGGAAGATGACTCTAAGTTACTTCAGACCCACTATACAACAGCCACAGTCAGCTACAAATTATATCAAAACCAATATGGAAGTTCTTTCCAAAGACATCCATCCAAAAGACCAGATTGATTTGCATAAACAAGCCGGAGAAATGGTGTACTCCACCCTAGTAGATAAGGCTCTAATGGCCCATAGACTGCAAAATTCTTTGTATAATACCTCTGCCCAACTAGAGCTGGAGAAAGCCTCCTCATTGGCCAAGGATAATAGGATAAAATCCTTGGAAGAGATCATTATAGAGTTGGGACATGATCCCAAGGATCCCAAAGGCGCACATGCCTTAATCAGGAAAAAGGAGGAGGACATAGCAGCCCTGAGAAGACAATTAAAGCCGCCAGCTACCATACATCCTCAAACTATAGAGGTGGCACATCAACAAGAAGTAGAGGATGTGGTCAGCCTGCTTATGAGGATGAACCAAAGGCTGTTGGACACAGAAAAAGCTTTAGAAGAGGCTCAACAAGGGAAACAACCAAACTTGGCCCCTCAACCATCCCAAACAGCTCCAATAATCACAACTCCTCCTCCAACAGTCACTAAAACAGCACCTCCCCTGGATCCAGCTTCAGCAGCAGGTGCCTCAAATTCAACAGCGACTACAATAGCAACAATACAAGAGGCCAGCTTGAGCATGGAAGCTATGATGAAAGAAATTACGGCTTTGGAATTACGAATGGCAGAAATGAAGGAGACTAAGGAAAAACTAGCCAAAATTGAAGCTAGTTATGACAAATCAAAGATGACTGTTGCCGAGAAGGCTAGGGAAGTGAAGGCTTTAGAGAACAAAATAAAGGGCTTGGAGAAGGACCTCACTCTCCATAGAACCCTGACTGAAATAAAGACAATTTTGTGGGATAAGATTGGCAAAGCTATTGCTAATCAGTGGCTAGCAATACAAACTATTTTTGATCAAATAGAGTTGATACGAGTGGCTCAGTATGAAACTCAAAAGGCCAGGGCATTATTGGCCAATAAGCTTGAGCAAGCCAACCACATGATTCATTTTTTGAATACTCATACCGGTGAAAAGTTAGCATCCCTAGACATTAATAACAGAACATAAACTATTTTAAGAGTTAAAAAGGTGCTAACCATGAGAAATTTTGTACAGATAATAGAAAGAAAATGCCAGGAAATGCATGCAGATGTTGAAGCCTTCAAACATAAATTTTCAATGATACAATGCAAAGGTTTTCCTAGCTTGGTTACTAGCAGCGGGAAGCTGATAAAGCAAGAAAAATATGCTCATAGGCTAAATACCTATGTGCAAAATCAGATTACAGCATCATCGAGCAGCACAAAAGAAACAGTCGCTCCCACAGGGCAAAGTTTATATGATAGATTGGAAGATTTGTTTTTTATTGAACATGAGGTAGCACATCTCTTTCTAGTATGGAAAAATTATTATAGGTACACTGAAGCCGATGAGACATTGCTCAAATTAAGAAAACATCAGTTACCAATAGATCAGTGGTGGCAGAGCATGCTGGAAGTCCTGCCAAAATAAGTTGAGTTCTCCTTTTTTGAAAAGTATTTGCATTTATATTTAAAAAGGAAATGTCCGGGAAAATCAAATCAGTTGAGGAGAAGATTCACGCCAAAGGATAAAGCAGGCTCTGATACAGGTGGCAAAGGACAACACAACAACGACAGCACATTAGGAAAGCACTCATCAACCGACTATCAGAGTCAGAGGGTCAACAACAAACAAGAAACCTACAACAACCAGTAAAGCACATTTATTTCCTAAGTTATTGCTGCGCGGTTTTTTCCCACATTAGTTATGGCTCCTGCCAGAGTAGATGGATAAATTTATGTCCAGATATTTCCCTATCGTATATTTTGTAAACTTCTATAAATACTTGCTAAAGAGATGTATTATTGTTGGCTGGTGAATATCATTTTGGAACTGCACTGTATGTTTTTGAGAACTCTTCAGAAATAAAAATTGTTGGAATGCTTTGTTGGTGAACTTACTGTTGTGAAATCGATGGCAAAAGGATATATTGTAGAATTATCGTGTTAATACATGGATCAATAAGTTTTTTGTACTCTTATTTTACTGTATTTGTGTCTTACTTATCATCTAAATATCATGTTCTAAGTTACAGGAAATAAGGATAACCCAGAATTTACTTTACTGTACTCTGCGTTCAATTCCTGTAATTTTTTATGTTTTCCACAGGACTAGCATAGGCAAGAATTTTTTATTGCTCTTGTCTCCATGGTTCTTTCACTCTGAATATCATCAAGGAATTCTTAACTGCTCCCTGATAATGTTTATACAATTTCCCTCTGTCAACAAAATGAAAGATTCTTGATTGCCTTTCATTACTTGACTTCATTTCATCTTATTTCAGCTTCAAGGTTGTTCTGTGTTTAATTATCTTGCTCTGTAGTTGTCTTATTTCCAAAGAAACCATCCCAGAGGTTCATTTCATTAGACTTCATCAACCCAATGGTCTGAACTTCCCTCAACTTACTGCTTTGTTCTACTGAATGTCATCTTCCAAACACCAAACAAATCTTGTACCTAATAGCTAGCATAATATACAATCAAACAAATCTAAATCATAAAGAGAGAGCCCTCTCTGGTTGCAGATTGGCTAGGATCTGCAGCTGATAGATTGGTTAGTGGTTACCTCGGTCGTATTCCCTCCTGGAGCCAGGGAACAACCTGAGTGATAACAGGAAGCAAGGATAAGCCTAAGCTAGAGATGGACCCCTCTATGCTCACAACTTTCTTGGAGACCTGTATGATGTTACTGCTTGATAGTAAGGTTGTAAACGGGTTACAAGAGCTCGTCAGTAGATGCATTGGAACCATGCCAGGTGAGCAATGTGTAGTATGAAAGATTGGCAAACATAAAACAAGAACGGAACGGGAGATGAGACTAGCCGTGCAGATAGGAGAGTAGGAGATGGATCAAGTTATTTTGAACCTGGGGTCAGATGTGAATGTCATACCAAGGAAGACTTGGGAATGAATGGGGAGACCCATGCTGTAATAGTCTCCGATTCAGCTAAGGATGGGAAATTAGTAGAAGATCATCCCCATGGGGTAGCTTTATGGGGTGACTGTGGATATTGAGGGAGTGAGTGTACTAACTGATTTTGAGGTTATAGAGATAGTGGATGAAAACAATCCCTATCCTCCTCTCCTAGGAATTGAATGGGCGACTGATATGAAGGGGTAATTAATCTGTAGAAGTGGAATATGATCTTTGAGAGGAAATCGTTGTGTGTAATAGTACCTCTAGATCCCATTGAGGGATTGCGCTGTATGGAACCAATCCATGATTATGAGAGTGACGACAATTTGGAATGTATCTATAAGATAATGGCACAAGATCAAGACTGGGTGAATCACACCATAGATGGATGAATTACATGGGATTGTGAGAGTTTTTGCACCTCGGACTCCGACGAAGAGTTAGAGTGCTGGCAGAATCGGTTACATGAAGTGACTACGCTGAAGTGCAACATGATGACTTGATTGCTACACTGTGTGTCCTCAGAGGTAAGAAATATGCCTACTTATGATGGTCTGAATGAGGTAGATATCTTTTTGGATGCATTTAAAAGGGAGGTACTAGAAAAGTAGTGCTTCCAATTGTTGCACTGGGCATTGTGCACTATGCCTACAAGATGGTGGGGTATGCATAAAGGGAGCTTTGATGAATGGCATGAATGTAGGAGGATGATGAGAACATGATTCAAAAAGCCTAAGATGTGAATAAAAGACAAGTATGATGGGCAGGATGATCCACACACGCATTTGGCCAAATGGGCCTAGGCTTATGGAGAAAATCCCCAACTAGAGTAGGTGCACTTGTTTTGTCACACCTTGGATATTGTCCCGATGAACTGATAAGTGGAAATTGAGCTCCGCCATGGGACAAGTGAATGGGATATCTTGCATGAGGGATTCATGATGACATTCAGTTTTGAGGATGGGTTTGATAGTATTGATGAAGTGCTACAAGAGGTGAAAGCAACAATATTTAGGATACCGTAGGATCCTATAGACTTGATTCAGCCTGAATGGGTTACTCAGCTAAGTCACGCACTAGAATGTTATAATGTAATTGCTAAGGAAGAGGATGAGGATCCATAGAAGATTAACATTCCAGAAACAGAGGGTCACCATGAGGTTAAAGGACTGCAGATTGAGAACCCTGATATAATTGCGCCATTGAAAACAAAACAAGTAAACATTGGTACGGAGGCAGAACCAAAATTCGCGAAGATTGGAGACTACTGGGACAACTTGATGGTGGATAAGGTCGCTAAATTGCTCTGCAAATACCAAGACTTATTCCCTACCAAGTTCATGGATCTAAAGGGGATAATTGGGGACCTAAGAATGATGAAGATTATGTTGAATCTCGATGCAAAATTAGTTAAGCAAAGGCCTTACCATCTCAATCTGCAATATAGGAAAAGATCCACTTAGAGCTAGACAAGATGCTCACGATAGGCATCATTGAGCCTGTGGAAGAATCTGACTAGGTAGGTAAAATGGTGGTACAAGAAAAGAAGAAGAAGGATGACGTAGATCTCAGAAAGCTGAATGACACTTGCGTACATGATCCTTTCCTGACTCCGTTCACTGATGAAGTGTTGGACAATGTAGGTTGCCAAGAAGCATATTCCTTCACTGATGAGTTCCCTGGGTACCACCAGATCAAAATCGCACCGGAGGATAGGAGAAAGACAACCTTCGCAACTGAGTGGGGTTGTTTTCAGTACACTGTATTTCTATTTGGATTGAAGAATACGCCTGCGATCTTCTCATGCGTAGCTGTTGCTGCATTCAAGGAATTTATTCATAAGTTCTTGGAGGTATATTTTGATCACTAGACTATGTTTTGGAAGCTTAAATGCCATGTAGAAATCTTGCACCTGATGTTGGATACCTGTCGACGATACCAGATCGCGTTTAATCTCAAGAAGTGTCTGTTTTGTGTTCGTTTTGGGAACTTGTTGGGGCATGTGGTTTGCAAATAGGGACTAATGGTATATCCCACGAAGATTGTGGTGATATTGAACTTGGAAGTTCTGAGGAGTGTGAAATAGCTACGTGCTACCTTGGGACATACAGGATATTATAGAAAGTTTATCAAAGGCTATGCCTAGATCACCGTGCCTATGGAAAAATTGTTGAAGAATGATGTCACATTCTACTGGAATGATGACTATAAGAAGAACTTGGATATATTAAAAGAAAAGATGGTCAAGACACCAATTATAGTCTTCTTGAAATGGAAGAAAGAGTTTCATGTGAATGTCGATGTGTCATGCATAACACTGGGAGCATTCCTGACATAGACTGGCGGAGAAGGCTTGGATCATCCTATCGCATTTGCAATACGAAGATTGTCCAAAGTAGAGAAGAACTATTCCACCACTGAACACAAAAGGCTAGCCATGGTGTATGTGCTCCAGAAGTATAGGCACTACTTGCTGGGAGGCCATTTTAAGATGTATACAGATCACTCCCTGCTGAAGTACCTAGTCAATAAGCTTGTGTTGGGGGGAGAATCTGCAGATGGCTCTTATTGTTCCAAGAATATGATTTTGAATTTATTGTGAAGCCTGGAAGACTGAATGCAGGACCAAACCATCTGTCGTGCATTGAAACGAGAGAAGAACCCACTAATTTGGAGGAAGGATTGACTGACATGCAACTATTTGCAGTGCGCATCGCAGATGGTCACTTTGAGGATATAATACATTTCTTAACAACAGGTACTACACCAGAAGGATACACTGTCCAACAAAAGAAGGAATTAATGGTGCACACGATAGATTTCTCTGTCATTGTTGGGTATATGTATAAGATGGGGTTGATGAGATATTGCGATGGTATGTACCTGAGTTCAAAAAAAGCAGCATCCTCGCGGACGCTCATGGGGGCCCCATGGGAGGACATTATACAGGGAGAGCAATTGCGTAGAAGATTCTATGCGTAGGGTTGTGGTGGCCAACCCTCCATCAGGACTCAAAAGTGTATTGCAAGGCGTGTGATGTGTGTCAAAGGACTAATAGGCCATCGCAGAGGGATGACATGCCCTTGAAGCCACAAATGGCATTGCAACCCTTTGAGAAGTGGGCGATAGATTTTGTAGGACACATTCATCCAAAAGGAAAGATAGGAGAAAGGTATATTATCACCATGACGGAGTATTTGACTCATTGGACAGAAGCACAATCTGTGAAGGATTGCATAGGCGCGACCGCTAGAAAGTTCCTCTTTGAGCATGTACTAACGCAATTTGGTTGTCCAAAGATCTTGATGAGTGATCACAGTACGCACTTCCTGAATGAGACGATCAGCACGCTGATGGAGGAATTTCAGGTATACCACCAGAAGAGCACAAATGTGTTGGCCAAGGCTTGCAATGCTCAGCAAAGTGATTGGGACCTATGCATACCTGTAGTACGATGGGCTTATTGCACGACATGCAAGCAATTGATTGGACAAACCCCCTTTAGGCTTGCCTATGGTGTTGAAGTGGTAATGCCTATGGAATATATTGTACCTAGCCTGCGCATAGTAGCTCTCACAGGTATGACAGATTGTGGAGCCCTAAAAGAAAGGCTTGCATAGTTGGATGAACTAAAGGAAGAGATATTTTTAGCTAGATTTCACCAGCAGGTCCAAAAGTAGCACAAAAAAGCATGGCATGATTGACACATTAAGCTGCGCTCATTTAAGGTAAATGATCTGGTTTTGCTATATGATAGTAAGTTTGACAAATTTCTAGGGAAATTCAAAATGCACTAGTTAGGGGCTTATGTAATTAAGGAAATTACCAATGGAGGTGCAGTACAGTTGGTCAAATTAAATGGAGAACCCTTCCTAGGAAAGGTGAATGGTAGTCGCTTGAAGCCATACACCACTACTTCGACCATGTGACTAGATGACAGTAACACAGTCATAGCGCTGCAAGTAGCTGAAAGGAGGCACGAGACTATAAACTACACTACCCAGATTGGGGAGCTACATGATATGAGAATGATGTGAAGCAAGGAAGTGTCACTAGGTCCGCGGTATCACGAAGGGAGTTGCACTACCCAGGGATAAATCACACAGGTCGGTTGGAAAGTGATTGTTATGGTCACTGTTCATGAAAAGATGATAGAAGTGAGGCCAAATGGAGCAGGTAGCTGACATTTAAGACAAAATCTATGGCTTAGATCTTTAAAAATATGCTGCCAATCCGACATTAATGAACCAATTTTGGGGGGGACAACCAGATTTGAATTCAAAATTCCCTATAAATTACAAGTGGCTATCCAACGATAAACACTTGGCATTTTGATAATTGAGTTGTTACGCTATCAGGTGAACATGAACCATGAATTCTTTCAAGATCTGATAGCAAGTCTGACGTTTGAACAATTGTCAAAGGACACATAGGAATTAGTGAATAATGTCATGTCGACACATGCAGAAGCAATGGACACTGAAGAAGTGGCATCCGAGGAGAATGTTAGGAAATTGATATGAAGGTCGAAGAAGTTGCCCCAGAGGTTGCTGAAGTATTAGCATAAGTCCCCAAATCACCATGGACACTGAGACCAAAACCAACCCCAACCAAGGAGATTGTGAAGGAAAAGAAGGGAAAGCAGCTTGCCATATCGGCGCACACCTTGCCAAGGTGAAATGCATAAAAACCACTGCATAGGAGAAGGGAAAAACCATAAACTTAGAGGTAGAGGAAAACGATATCAAAGAAATCCCAATGGACGATGAGGATGTGGTAGCTAAAGTGGAGGAGGTTGAAACCTAGGGTGTGGACCCTATTATGCGGTTGTCAGAGTATGTCCTTTGCGCAAGCCTAAGTCCAAGGTCCCAAAGGACATTGATGAGAGTAAGACTACCCTGCAAACCCCTCTACTATCGAATGAAATTTCTTTCAATGGTCCGTGTTTGGTACGAGTGCCAATACTGAAGCTTGAACACTGGGACTTGGCAGACCATGAGAAGTTCCTGCACCTAGCGACTGAGTAGTTGATACACCACACCATAGATACAAATATGGGAATGACAACATTGGAACCGCAAAGGTGGCTCAATGGGGTAGAGAAGGTAGGATTTCTTAACTTGCTCTGAGTGCTGCACTATAACCTCACCCTGGTGAAAATTTTGGTCATCAAGCCGCTGTTGTGCTTGGTGCATGATGGGTGTCTATAGCTAGAGGAGTCGATACCCATCACAGACATGTTGATTCACTGAATAATTCTCCTGCTGTATACATGTGAGAACCCAATGATGATCTTTGCTAGAAAGGGTGGCGAGTAGGCTCTCGTAGAATCAATGACGGAGAAATTTAAGCTGGTGAAGAAGCCACATGGGTATGCTATCTCTAGCATCTACGAAACTGCTGTGAAGGTAGAAACATAGATCCTTGCAGGGAAGGTGATGCAGAAGTGTCGTGTTGACAAGATGTCCACGCCTGTCGTTGCATTCGCACAACAGTGTGTAGAAGGAGTCCAATTTAACTGGTTGGACTACCTTCATGGAGAGTTCCTGGAAAACTTCCATGAAGCACAAGAGCAAAGCAAGACATTCCACTACACGTGGCTCTTGCTGTCGATTGTGTTGGTAGCATGGGAGCTACCAGAGGACAACTAGTTCCCTTCGGTCATGCCAGATCTCCTAGAAGCAACGAAGTACCCTTCGCTGTGGGTGACCAAGGACACACATCAATTTCGGGACAACAAGATCTTTTGGATCCTGATGGAGATGAATATCAGGATGGTCATCAATAACAAACCATGATTGTTACCCATGGTGTATGCTAACCTACAGAGCTATGCTAAGTTTAAAGTTGATTTCCATCAAATATCTATTAGGGCATGGAAGGACCCTACACAGAAGTGGTACAACTTGTCATACCTGGCCATAGATGACACCATCAATGCGGTGCTTGATTAATGGCCGGTGGAGTGGTGCACTACCATGGACTTGGTGGTGGGTGGAAGCAAGTCTGTCACACAGAAGAAGAAGGAGTAGGCCAAGCTGGAAATGGCACATCTAGTCGAGAAGAGGAAAAAGGAGGTCGCTAAGAAGGCCCAAGCGGAATAGGAAGAAAAGCAGGTAGGTACATAGGCAGATGGAATAGAGCGTGGCTCTGAAAAAGGTGCACGGTCGTCTTCACCTATGACAGAAGAGGAAGACACATAACAACATGATGTAGACCCTTAGTAGACGTCTTCCCGCATTAAGTACCCAATAGAGCTGGAGAAGGGAGTACCCAAAAATAAATCCAAGGTGACCAAGACCTCACTGGACCCTATCACATTGACGGAGGGTGACTTACACGATATCAGTGACATAGTCAGAGATGTCACCGCGAAGGCCCTGCAACAATTTGAACAACAACAACAGATCATCCTAGGGGCCATCCAGACCAGGTTGCAGGAGTTACAGACCCATGTATCGCAAGCTGGCATGGTGTCTACCATCTTAGCTATCAACACTTCAAAGGTTGCTGATATGCTGCGCACGAAGGCTTCTAATGCGATAATGCTACTGGATGGAGCACTAACCATGGACAATGAGGTTGATAGGCCCACTATTAGTGCCTTGAAGGGAGTTGGGTTGAACCTAGCAATGCTTTCGCGTAAAGCACTCCACCTCTTATAGGATGGAGTAATTGCAGAAATGAGGGCCCGAGAGCACCACACCCTCTAGGTGATCAACGAACCTTGGATCAACAATGAACAGATGGCCCTATATAGAAATGTTGCCATCGCTACTAAGACTGAGGCGACCAACTAGAGTAAGAAGATCATGTAGGTTGTTGAGGAGGCATGCAGAATGGTCCTAGAGTTGGCCATTCCGGGAGAAGAGTCGGTCAAGGTCCACATCCACAAGTTGGCCACACGGGTGTGCGACACTCAAACTAAGATGGTGCGATCTCAGCTGGGGTTTAACCTGCAAATCATTGAGCTATAGTTGAGGGCCCAACCCTCCACACCACTTGAAGTAAAGGAACAACAGGCGAACGCTCTCACAGAGGCAGTCGTGGTAGTGGAAAGTGCAGTAGCAGACTGCATACAGTTGTTTGAGCAATCATTTGAGGTCCTAACAAGCTTGCAGGAGGACCCAAATGTATAGAGGCTGGAGACAGAAGCGCGTGAGCTACAACAGTGCCATGATGAATTTCAGGGCACAACGCGAAACATCACACTAAAACAGAGGCTAGCCAAGATGTAGGAGGCCAAGCAGCTGAAGGAAGAGGTGGACACAGCGCTGCACAAGGAAGCAGTGCTGAAAGCACGACTAAAGGCCTGGCTAGAGGAAGCTTACGCAATCACATAAAATATTGAATACAAGCTTGTGACTCTGCAAGTGACGCAACAAAAGCTTCAGGTTGACATCAGAGGAGCAGTGACTGAGAAGACAGTGGAAGATGCAAAGCAAGCAACAACTTAGTGCACAGCTGAGGTAGCGGTCATATGGGTTGAGCTGGATGGGCTTAGTGCAAAGATCTCCATGCCTACTGAGTGACTCGAGACTGAGTCATGTTGTTTGTGTTGGGGGCTTATTGGGAGTGGGATCCCCCAAGGGAAGTTTTGGGGCTAAAAGCCCATGTTTGAGTCAAATTTTATAGAATGTAAAGACTCTCATTTTGTGGTTGCAGAGCGCGAAGGTGTTATGTGTCATAAAGGGTAGTCCACCCTTAGTTTTGTAATGTAAAGTCAGTTTTAAGAGATCTACCCATGATCCGCGAACCATGGGATTGTATAAAAAGATCTAAGCTCTAAGTAGTTTTAGAGACACACCATGTAAGAGAGTCATAGCTCTAGAGTAAGAAGTCTATGTCTTGGGTTGTGGCATAGGTAGAGGCTTTGCAGCTGAGTGTGCAAAGGAATAGGGTAGAAGTCTGCAGCTGAGTGTGCGGACCCCTATAGATGTGTGCTAGGGTAGACAGAGTTGTAAACACTTGGAAGATATTAATAAAGAAAGATATTTTACAATTCCTGTGTCTTTTTTATATTATCACATCTTGATATGTTATGTACAAATTTCCTTTATTGTGCTTATGTGATGCACGAATGAATGTAATTATGTTGAATAATTGAACGCAAGTACAATGATCTATTTATGCGAGGATAACTATAATTATTTGATAAGATAAGAAAGTCACTTAGAGTAATTTAGGAATCTACACGACACGCTGCCATAGTAGTGCGAAAGTACCTGGCAGCAGGGTACGACTGTGCAAAGGTCAATCATACCCTTTCATGGAGGTATTAAAGGAAAGAATAAAGAGCTCGTCTTGCAAGCCCTAGAGAAAAGCAACCTGTGCAAAGGCAGGGATAGAAGGAATGAAATGAAATCACAACCATCTTAGGGTGCAGAAACTTGGTTCTAGCATCCCCCCTTACTACTTCAGGTGAGGCTTCGGTCTGCGCTCCACGGGCTAATGCCGAAAGGGCTAGTTGTGTAGGGATTTATTTGGCTAATTAATGATGAACCTGGGTCAGGCCCCCTCAGGCCAACATCTTCGATTTGGTGAGTGTACCAAATGTGTGGGATCTCATGTGTATGCACAATGACATCCATGCTCCTAAATACCCTTACATGCAATCGACAACACTACTCACCCTATCTGCTCCATGCCGACTGCTAAATGGATCTATAACCTATATGGGCATAGTTTCATCAATATGTGCATGTTGCACCTCCTGCTGTGTCTGTTCGTGCTGTAAACCATTCTCTATTTCCCTCTCCACTTTTGTGCAATCCTCTTATCACACCTTTTCCTCATAGTCTCAATCTCCAATGCTTCTTTCATCGCATGTGGATCTGCTTGAGCTTGCAACTTTGTTCTACCCCTGTGCTGTTAACAACCCTCCTCTTGCATTTGTCGCATGTAGGTGTGCTACTTTATACTATTGTTGATTGTACTTCTCACTGTGATGCCACTACCATTTCATCTTGATATCCTTGTCCATGAAGAACTTGATGTCTTCATTAATAGGCAAGTTATTAGACACTTGATTGACTGCATCCCTTGTTGTGCTCTGAACGATGTCATTGAATCTGCTCTCTTAGAAGACATTGTACCTGTGCTACTAAGAGGCAGAAGAACTATTGTGATACATGGAGACATAGCAACACTAATGACAAGAAATTTGTCAGTTGAAAACCAAAACAAACTGGAGGATTGACATGCAACATACTTGTGTCTGTTTGCGAAGATTGAATAATTTTCACTGGGAGGCTGGGAGACTAACTGCCAAAATTGTGCAAGGCACAGTCCAGGCTGTCAAGAGGATCACTAACTAATGGAACTGTGCATTGCACAATCTAGCCTGGCCTGTTGAGGACTGAAAATGTGCAATGCACAATTTCAGTTAGTAGTGACATGCAAACCAACAAATTGCATTGTGTAGTTTATGGGGCCAGCAAGGCACTACCTCCCAGAATTGTGCAATGCAAGCCTGGAGGTTAGTGTTAGGCCAGAATTGTGCAATTTCTAGAGGGAAGGAAGATCCTTCACTTCTAGAAATGTGCAATGCTAGCTGGGCAAGACAAGGTCCAGGCTAAGGCAACCCGACCCGCCAATGGGCGACTGAAAACATGAGAAGTCTGAATGCATGGTGATACTGAGTGTAAACAAGAATGAATGATCACGCATGAAAACAATAAGTGAAGGATTATGAAAATGGGAAAACATGCATGTCTGTGAAGTGAGTCACTTCAAAGGCAACCATTAGTGCAACAACAGTGTCATGCATGCGACAACAATGAGATACGAAATAAAACTAAAACGGTGCTCATACAAGCTAACATACATCAAAACGACAACAAGAGCTTACTGAAATGAATTAAACAACACTCACACAAATCAAAACACAAAAAGAGATAGAAACACAATGTAAGACATGAAAAGTAGACTTACCCTAAAACAAATATGTTGAAAGTGTTGAAGACTCCTGGATGCAATGTGGGATGTGAGAGATGCAAGGTTGATGTGAGTAATGAACTCTACAATGCTTGATTGATGAGTTTTGATAAGATCGAGGTTATGACAAGCATGCCACAAATCTAGGAAAAAGTGACACTTGGCGAGGGGTTTCTAAAATGATCTATGCATGTAACCTCCAGTTGCTAAAAATAGATCCCTAAATATAGGGATGCCTTTTGCATGCTGCCTTTTTCTATTTTGGGAAGAGTAACCCATGCATGTAAATCAGGTTTTCTCGACCCCGGAGGGAACTGGTCAACCTGAAGGCACATGTGACAAAATTCTTAACCGAGAGAGGGATTTGTGCAGTTTATGAGAGGAACTGGGCTGGCTGTCCTGGAGGTATTGTGTAATTTTTGGGAGGAGAAGGTGATTGCTGTCGAGAATTGCACAATTTTTGGGAGGAGCTAGGCTGCCTGTCCCAGAGGGATTGAAAAGTTTTTGGGAGGAGTAGGTGACTTCTACCTAGAATTGCACAATTTCTGGGCTGAGAAATAGTGTTGGGTTAGATTGCACAATTTTCCCAAGGAAGACTATGTGACTGCATTGTACAATTTCTCAGCCTAGCAGGCTACCCAACAGATTTATGGAATTTCTAGAGGGAAGGCTAATTCCCCTCCAGAATTTCACAATTTTTCTAAGGGAGTTGCTTAGCTAGCAAGTAGCCTAAGTCTGGAGTGGCATCATGTGAGGAGAGTGAAGAAAACTAACATGCACAGGCTAACAAGTTGCTGAAAATCCAATGAAGCCTATGTACTTGAAAGTGCAAGACATGCTGCTAGGATGCTTGGTATGGAGGCTCCAAAACGAAGCTAAGGAAAAAATTTGGAGGGTGGTTGTAGCCGCTACAACAAGAGTGAAGATCAGTTTTGACAAAAGAGTAGGAGGCTCAGTAGTAGAGTCATCAACACCATAGTTTTCCCAGTAGACAATTACAGATTGATTCAAAGATTATTATTATTTCTTTCTATGCTCTTTAGTTGCACATGTTGCAGTAGAAACAACAACAGTGAGAAGTTTTGCAAGAAATACATTCCAAAGGTGCTGGGAACAGGGTAGATGTGAATCCATTTATTGTTGAGAGGGAGTGTTGAAAATGGCATCAAGAAAAGTCTGGTTTAATTTTCCCTTGAATTAAATTAGGAGAAATCTATAATTCCACATCACAAGAAAACAAGAATGGGTTATCTAAGTTAGTTTCACTTGGCTCAGTTAATTCGAGTTGAGGGCCTAACTTGAGTCATGTAGAGTGGTTCCTAAATTTTAGGATCCTAAGTTGTGTTTAATTTGAGTTGTAATAATTTAATTCATTTAAACTAAGTTAAAGCAAGTTAAAATAGTTCCAACTATTGGAAGAACTAGTAGGAGGTCTAGCAGTGGGGTCCAAATTCAGTGTTCAACCAGTTAACTAATAAATCAACCATAATTAACTCATGCATGCATGAAATACGAGTTACCCAGTTGATATTGGAGTTCAAGGGCAGTGTACTATTAGTGGTATAATTATCCAATTTGTATAGGTCATGCATGCAATCAGAGAAGGGTCTAGAAGGATTGCATAATTTTGCATAAAGAATTTCCCTGAATAATAGGGGCTAATTCCCAAGGAAACAACACAAGGAAATAGGAGTTTGGAAGGCAACAAAATTGGTTAATTATTGACCAGAGATAGCTTGTGAAGTAGGGAGATAGATTATACTAGTGCAAAGGTTGCATGGTCTCGAGCAAGAATTATATTTCTTCTCTATTTTCTGACTAATTCAATACAGATAGGAAGGGGTTTTGAGCAGTTGTTTTCCCCTTAGATAAATCTCTGAGCATATGTGATTGAATCTTGTCTCATGTTTATGTTGTGATTTCTCAATTGTTTAATTTTTTTCCACTGATGAGTAGAGTAGATTCAAGTGTTTTGTTTTAGAAAATTACATAAATAGTGTGAATTTATAAGGAATTGTAGAATTTTGTAGAATTTTTCCTACAAATTAGCTAGCTTTCATATCATGTAGAACATTTTTTACAAATCTGGTAGCTCTGATACCATGTAGAAATTTTACCTGTAGAACAAACTAATATATGCAATGTCCTAAAGCATAATACTTGTTCTACATCTACAAACAATTTAGTGAAAGCTTGATCAACCATGAGCAACATCAATAAGAACACATATAACTAATATGGAGAAATCAATCACACATAACACAAGATATATCTAGGGGAAAGCACCAGCATAAAACCCCAACCATGTATTATCAATCAAGTGAAAATCCTCTTCAACATACAAAAAGAATCAACTCAATAGCTATCCTGCTCTTTCTGTACTCTGATGATCTTCAATCAACTGAAGATGAAAATCATGGACTACCTAGGCCTCAATATATAGGCCACAATTCCTCCAATCTCCTATAATAGATCCTTCTCCATGCAAGGAATACTTACTAGAAATATCCAAGCATCTAATATTACACTGTCCCACATCTGATCTCAACTGGGTCTTTGACAGAACTGACATGCAACAGTTATCCATGAGTGAATCCTCAGTTATCTAAAATAATAGTTCTCACATGCATGCAAGCATTAATAAACTATATTTTATTATTTTAACAACTTGTTAAAATAATCTAACTTGACTTGACTAGTTAGAACTAAGTCAACTGATTCTCTCATTATAGAATTGAAACTTATCTCCTTTAATGAAGGGATAAATTCCTAAATCAAGGGAGAACATAATTGCATGATCTCACAAAGACTTCAAGTTTAATTTTTCATAATTAATTAACTCATGGAGATTAATTAATTAATATTTTAAACTGTTTTTAAGAAAAAAATTAATTTTACTTCCTATAGATAGACTAGGGACTACTATAAATAAGAAGGGACCGAAAAATGCTATTTTAGCACATTCTAATTTTAGCATTTCTTGTTGCACACTTTTCAACAGGAATTTCTACATGGTATCGGAGCTAGATTTGTAGAAATTTCTACACAGGAAAACCTAACAAGAGTGGAGGGATGTCGATGCAGTGAGAAGGGAGGGTGAAAATGATCTATTAACCATCAGAGGAATCTTCTAACATGAGTCTTCTCATAATTAAACTCACTAGGGAGAAATCATACTTGCTAATGAGCACGAGGGAGTACTTATGGAGGAGAATGTCTGCAAGCTTTTCTTAATTGAACTTGTTGGAGTTATGAGATCAGGTCATATCAGGTGGGTGAGGGTTTTCCTAGCACGTCCTCACCATTCATTGCTCAAGGTGGTGGTTGCCCATCATGTGCCACACTGTTGGAACAACTATCACACTAGGGGGTGGAGGGTGAATTAGTGTGAGAGAAATTTTACCATTTCATAACTTTTCATAACCAATCCATCAAAATATAATGAACCATAACCATAAGAAACATATCAATATGTAAAACAATGTACCATAACACTATCAACACATCAAGAAGTCATCACATGAAAGAGACACAAGCTTTCACATGGAAACCCATATGGGATAAAACCACAACTTCTTCTTATTCTTCTTAATCTTCAATTCATTACATATATTTGTAGGCTCCAACCTGCTATAGGAAACAACCCCCAAGATATGAAAGTTTCCACTTGAAGTAGGCTACAAGAAGATTGAGGCACCAAGCTCGAAAGTATTCGAGAAATTTCTCATTGTAGACTACAACTTGATTGAGGAACCAAACTTGATAATGAGTAGGCCTTGATCTACTCTAGGATTCAACCTGATTGAAATTCCAACCTCAATGATGAGCGGACACTAACCTCAGCGGAGGAACCTACCTCCTTCTTCAACTCCTCGTGGATCTTATTTCAAAATATTTCACACTAGATCCACTCTCATCATATATAATTATCCGTTAATAAAGAGAAATAATCACTATTGCCACTATCACAATCTATATGTACTGTCACCATCATGACAACTCACACATTGTATCACTGCAATCACTGCCACTACAACCTGTAAACATTATCACTGCAATTATTGCCACAAACTCATTAGGGGAATTTTGAAGTCTAAAATGTGCCTCCTAAGAAAAATGTACAACCAAAATAAACTTTATAGAAACAAATAGGATTCAATATGATGATGTCAACCATGGGGGATGATTCACCATTTTTGGAGTAAAAATGTACAAAGATTAAAAAATAATAAAATAATAAAACTACTTTTTAACTCATATTTTCAAATTATCTCCCTATGTTTTTTCTCAAATTTCGAGCATGAGTACTTGTCGAATGCAAAATTTTATTCCTCATCCAAGGAGTACCCATGTTGCATACTTTCGATGGACCTTACTACAGGAAAAATTATAAATACACGAAAAAACGTGATTGCAATCACATTTTTCATGTATTTCTAATTTTTCGTGTAGCAAGTCCATTGAAAGTATGCAACATGGGTACTCCTTCGATGAGGAATCAAATTCTACATCGAATGAGTGTTTCTGCTTGAAATTTGAGTAAACCCATAGGGATACAGGTTGAAAATATGAGTTCAAAAAATAGTTGTGTCTTTTTTACCTCATTTGATGATGTAATCTAATCTTATTTTATTATTTCCACTATTATTTTATAATTTCCTTAGGAGGCCCATTTTAGACTTCAAAATTCCCCTAATGTATCATATTAATCACCATCACTAGTTGTCATACTATTGCCCATACTCTGCTCCAACTAGTTTATCAATTTGGTCACACAAAATTCTTCTTAGAACCTATTTTCACCATACATCCAAAATCAATGTACCTTGCTCACAAACCCTCAAATCCATGTAATATATATTTTTGTCATCAAATATATGTCAACAAGGGTTTTTATGGCTCCAAAAGCATTCCCCTATAAGCCCTGATCATCATACTTCCAAATTCCAATTTGGACAAATAATGAGCTCTAAAACTCAAAATAACCATTTAAAATGATATAATAAAATTAACCATTATACACATTGGATATTTTAGTGTGCATTAGACAAAAGCATTGTAATTTGACATCAATGCTACAAAATGTTTGTCGCCAATTGGTTAACCATTCTACAAAATTATTTTCAACAACAAAATAGCTAATTTGACCTGGTTGTCACCAAGAATCGAACTAGAGTCTTGACTAATTCATTACTACTGCCCCACCAACTATGTTGCATGATGAAAATTGTATATCTAGGCTTCTATTGTGGTAATAATATTGGCTTTGAACTAGCAAGGATGTGGACCTACTAAGCCAATACTTAGTCCAATGCGTTAGGGCCGAGCCAATGTACACTATTCGATCTCGGTTAATGCTCGTGATAGTAAAAGTGAGACAACACCCAAATGGTCTTGAGTAAATATTGTGTATTAAGGCCCCTTTGGGTTCGTTGAATACTATATATCAAGTCCCCTATGGGTTTAGAGAATATTATGTATCAACGCCCCTCTGAGCTGGAACTATAACCATGGAATGTGATTTCTTAGGGAGAGAAACTGCAACCAAAGAATCATGGCCCTTTTAGGCTCGAAATATAACCAAAGAATTTGGCCACTCATAGCTCAAAATTGTAACCAAAGGACGTGGCTCCTCTGAGATTGAACTGTAACCAAGAACCATACTGATGAGCCTCGAATTGGGTAACTTATTGGGCTCATTTTGCCTAATTGTCCTTATTCAATCCTTGTTCAATCCTCCATTTTTCATATATTATGCATTTTTTTTAGTATGTTTATGTCATTTGAACGAATAAGGGTGGTCACTCTACCTTGGAGGCTAATACGTGGTTATTTCAGGTTTTTTGGACAAATGTTGGAGCAAAACCGAGAAATTATGTGGTAGGTGACAGCCAAGCTTGAGGTGAGGATTCATAGGGGGGTTGTCTCTAACATTAAATGACCCTTCGTCGGGATCTCCACCCTCAACTCTGAGCTCACATGCCACCAAAAAATATCCTAAAGGCAGTCAAGCAGATTTGGGAAGAGGGACTGTCTACTAGCAGTTGGGACAGCCGAGTCCCTTGAATTTAGGAGGCCTGCTAGGCCCCTTGTGATGTATAAATAAGAAGGCCTCAGCCTTCATAGTTTACTTTTGAAACTATTGCATTTTTTGCACTATAGTGCTATCACTTTCAGCTCGTTTTCTTGTAGCCATTGAGGCATAACTTTCGGTTGATGACTATTTTTTGATAATGACAAGCAGTCCTATTTTTTATCAGCTCTAAGTTTTTTATAGGAGTCGTAGCTCTTAGGGTTGGGCCCAACCTAAGAGCCAAGGCCTCCGTCATGTATTGTTATTTTTCCTTTATGCATCATTGTTTCTCCTTTATGCATTTGCAAAATTATTTCTGTTAGGCAGATTAAATTATGCTCATTAACTAGGTCATTGTTCATGTTTAGAAAGGATTCTAATGTTTAGATTAAGTTGGTAGGATATCAACAAGGAAAAAGCTCCAGAAAAAGGCCAACGAGCACCTTTGGTTTCACCTTTCCCTCATAGGATCAGGGGCTGTAATCAAAGTAACCTTGCTATCCCAAACAAAAACACTATTTTTTCTTTGCCATGCAATCACTAGTGTACGATTTTCGTTTGTAGAAGTTGGTTACATGTTCAGATCTTTGAATGTTTCGTTGCATAGTTAATATACATGGTTTCCTTGCAAATAAAGCTCTATTCATTCACTTTACTATTAGCTAGATCAAATTAGGTTGACATAACTAGGTCTTTGATTACTTGCAAGTCTTTATTGGTTCAGTTGGAAATTCACATTTCAGAGCACCTCTACTACTTCTTCATCCACCCAAACTTAATCATAACCATCTGTTCCATCTCCTAACTGGGTTTCTTGCCTCACGTTTGTCATCTTTTCCAAACAATTTAGTGGAAGCTTGATCAACCATGAGCAACATCAATAAGAACACATATAACTAATATGGAGAAATCAATCACACATAACACAAGATATATCTAGGGGAAAGCACAAGCATAAAACCCCAACCATGTATTATCATCAAGCCGAACTCATCCATCCTCCAAAATCCCATTTC